>BCLG01001803.1:4097-18224 GCA_001602295.1 Zoysia matrella
CGACCTCCACCGAGACAGCCGCGCCCGCTCCCGCTCCCGCTCCGCACCCGCCTAGCCAGCCGCCACCGCTGACGGCGGCGGCTGCGGAGGCGGAAGAGGAGGACCAGGGCGAGAGGGTCTCCCTGATGGCGCTGCTGGAGCAGACGGACCGGCAGTGGAGCGCGGGCGGGGGCTCCGCGTCGGTGCTCGAGGAGGATTTCGCGTCGGCGTCGGCGGAGATGCCGGTGCATGTCGACGACGACGAAGAACTATCGGAGCCGGCGGCAAGCAAGGGGGTGGTCGCCGGGTGCTGCTGCGTGTGCATGGCGCGGGGCAAGGGCGCGGCGTTCATCCCCTGCGGCCACACCTTCTGCCGCGTCTGCGCGCGCGAGCTCCTCGCCGGCCGCGGCCGGTGCCCGCTCTGCAACGCCGCCATCGTCGACGTCCTCGACATCTTCTGACTCTCCCAGCGCCCACCCTCTTCAGCTGCTCGCCGACACCTCGCCCGGCGATCGATCGATCGATCAATCTGGTGCGCTCGCAACTCAGATACTACTGCTAGGATCCAGCCGTACTGTGCTAGACAGATCTCTCTCTCCCCTCATCCCCCATCTGTTCTGGTGCTACGCTACTGTGAAAAGATTAGAACGTGTTCGACTTTAATCGGTGCGTGTCTTGTCATCCTTTACGACTTGCTGAAAAACACTGTCGCCATTTCTCGGGTTGCGCTGGCTGCGCATTTCCTCGTCTTCTCCATTCTCCCGCCCCCAATTCCAGGTTCCAGAAACAATACTGGATCATCAGCCAATTGATTTCCTGGTTCTCGCAAATGAACCAATCAGTAAGCGATTAGTCAAAGCCAGCTACGGGCTGGTTAAAGAAACCACGATGGGATTTGACCCGGGATTAGTGCTGCCACGGCAATAAACCCCGATTGATTAGTGGTAATTACTGTCCGCTCTCAGTCCAGCTGGCTGTCACGCGGCAGTTGAAGATCTCGAGGAACCGTGCGCGTGCGATGCGTGCGTGGGATATTAACCACTGCTGCTGCAATCGATCACTCTGCTATGCGTCTCCACGGCATGAGCTCATTTACTGCTACTAGGTTCAATGATTCGGCAAGTCCTCGGTTTTCTTCTTCCGTCAGAGGTTGAACATTTCAAGCCCCTGATTGGGTTCGTGATGTCACGAGATTTAAGAATCCGGTGAGATAAGAAGAAGACGCCGACTGATGTAGATATCCCAATCTACGATTTCATGAACACCAGGAAGCCTTTGCTCTTTATCTTTTGCATATCGTCGGTTCTGTGATGCCGACCCAATGGCCAACGATAAACGGAATCGCCTGGCGCTAACCTCTCCTTTTCCTTTTCTCGTCCTCGTAACGAGCCAGCCAGCCACATCCCAACAGGCAGATGGAAACCAAACCAACGACCGGGAGGGGTTTGGTTGGTCGCCCGCCCGCACTTGCCGATGCCGCCGCGATAGGTGGTGGCCAGCACCGGCGCGCACGACACGACCGCAACCGTTCGCTCCAACGCGGCGGCGTGTTCGTTCCCCTTCTCGCTTGGGTGTAGTCGCGGCATCAGTACCGCCGCCACCTCGGGTTATTAGACGATTGTACGAGGTGGGTGACACGGAATGGTCAGATGTGGGAATCATCGCGGCGGTAGTGCCTGTCTCACCGACTACGCCAACGAAGAGCAACGCGCTGGCAAGCAACCAGCGCCAAGTGAATGAAATGAAATCTGGGCGTAAGGCGGGAGCAACAACCGCCCCCTGGTTTTCGTGCGGATCGGCGTGATCCGGTCGCTAAGCTACCGCGAGCTGAGCTGAGCATCGTCGTCGCAGCTTGGTTATCCGTTCGTTCGGGGTCGGCTAGTGTGATGTGGACAGTCGCCCGTGTACTGGTCAGAGAATCAAAATGCAATCATCCAGGTGTGGCCGGAATATGCTGAATCTCCTAGAATACGGCCCGATCACGATCAGCGTATGATCAAGCAGCCAAACTTATCAGTTCACGGTGTTGTCATCGCCGAGGCGGACGGCGACGGCGGGAGCGACGTGACGGAGGCGTGGAGACACAAGCGAGACGGTCCCTCGGCCAGCCTCGGCGCGCGCGGGTTTGGAACGTTGCGGGGGATTTGGCTTCTGGATCGGCGGGGGCGCCGGGCAGGGCGTGGGCGAGCACGCGAGATTCCTGGCGTGCTGGGGGCGGGCGAGCGGCGTGCCACGCGCGCTCGTGGGGATGGACGACGGCTGCTGCTGGGAGAGAACGTGGGAGAGATCTGCCGCCGAGCGTGACGTAACGCCGAGCGCGGACGGAACGGAGCCTCTTCTATGCCAGTTCGAGAAACCGAGAATTTCTCAGGGTTCTGAGAAAGCGGCGTGGTTACTGGTTCTTTCAGAATCTGTGGCGCTAACGCCGAGGAAGGAGACCATGGTAGTACGGGCCTAAATTATCCCAATTATCAACCCAGTCAAAAGTGTGCTCCCGACACTTTTTTCAGGACCAAACCAAACCCTGTCAAGCCTACGACTTCTCCATCACCACCCTACTGTCTTGGGCCAGGGCCACCAGGTAAAAAAGCTTGCATCTCGCGGTAAATGATGGCAAGGAGCCAAACTCCTTTCTTGGAATCCTCTGCATAGCCACGTTCTCTCCGTCTTGGCTTCGAGTGTCCTTTGGTACTCCTACAAACCAACTTGCTCGTCCATGGATGCGTTGGTCCGCCGTCAACACTGCTGCGCGGCGCCTTTTGGTTTTGGACCTGGACTCGGGGGAAGAAAAGATAGGGCTATGCCCCGCCGGTCGTTCGGCCAGAGAGACGGGTCACCTTCCGGCTTCCGCTTCATTGGCGCTTTTCCCTCGCGCAGCGACACCTGCACGACCGCACGAGCGAAAGCAAACTACGGTTCGATCGATGGCAAGTTGAGAACGCAGGCTGCATGCCGCAGAGGCCGGTGGTTGAGCTGCGCTGATCAGCTGCAGGAACCCGGACTGATCCGACTCGGCGTGGACACGATGGTTCGTTCGTTCTGCAAGCGCTGCTCCCTATGCTGCGTCTCGGCCTGGGGCGCCGGCGCGGGGGCGGAACGAATGGAAGCGAGAGCTCGCACGCGCCACGCGCGCGGCGCGCGAGCATCGGATTCCATGTGCGCGCGTGGATGCCCGCGCCCATCCATGCGGTTCCATCAATCGAGATCATAGCCCGTTGCTCCGCCCCAGTAACCAGTCCCGTCCCTGCCTGCCTTCGTCCGCGTCAGGCTACGACTCCGCTCTGCAGCCGCAGCGCTGCCAGTGTCAGCCAAGACCCGTGCCGTGACAAGGAATTACTGCGCGCGTCGCGAGGCGGCGAAGGGACGTCTTCTTCGTGTCAGACGGGACGAAGCAACCCGTAGTATACAACTGTATATGTATTTATAAGTCATTTTATATTTAAACAACTTTTTTTAAATTATAAGTTATTTTTACTTTTTAATATATTTTTTATATTCTCAATGCTTTTTTATTTATATCTTTTTTCTTCTTATTTTTAACACATCTCATATTTTTTATTTTTTTTAATTTTTGTGCTCAGCTCAAAACAACTTTATTTATATCTTTTTTCTTCTTATTTTTAACACATCTCATATTTTTTATTTAAAATAAATTTTAGTGTCGTTTTAGATTTTCAAACTTCTCTTTTTTATCATTCGTTTTATTTTAAAAAGTTTTTTAAAAAATATTTATTTTATTGTGAACCAATTAATTATTAGAAGTACTTTAATTGTTTTTTTTATTTTCAAATTTTTTAATAAAACGAATAGTTAAACATGAATTTTAAAAAGTAAAAAAAATGATAGAAGTATAAATCGAGGGACGGAGGAAGTACTCCGTACTCCTGCCGTGGAGGCAAGATCGTACTGTACGTACCCTTATTCCTTCCCTTAAAGCGGCGGCAGCAGCGGTACTCCGGACGCGTCCGATAGTACTACACGCCACAGCGATCGATCGATCGAACATGTGCAGTGCACTGCAGCTCCTTCTTCAATCATGGATGGGAGGAGCGAGCATATCCGGTACATCCAATCCAAAGAATGCAAGATGGCAATGCTGATCAACACTGATGACGACGACCCGTGCTTCTGCCGTGCCCACGAAACATGCTAAACCTGTGTCGTTTTTGTTTGCATCGACGACTAATCAGCCACATGCTGAAGACAAAAGAGATGTCCAAGAACGACGAACTCACATATTCCGGTCCGGATGATACTCTGCTAATGGCCGGAATTAGATACCAACAGCTTCCAGTACCATTATACTCTCTTCCTTCTCTTTTTATTTGTGATTCTACGTATAATCACAGGAATTAAAAATTGGTGAAAAAAATGTGATGCGTTGAAAACGAGTAAAAGAGAAATAGAGATAGAGATGTATCAAAAATAGAGAGAAATTATTAAAAAGTGAGAATGAAAAATAAAAAAGAAAAACTTGTAAACTATAAGATGCATTTAGGGCGATCCTTTCCGGCGTCTCTGAAACAGACGAAAGATCGTGTTCCTGAAGGAAGCGTGGTCCATGGCGCGCTGCAATTGAGGGGCCGAGTTGAAGCTCCCAAGTATACTACAGATGGGGGAAGCACGCCATGTGCCGGCGCCAGCACGGGGCACGCTTCGATCCCCGCCACGCTTCCTTCTCTTTCTGCGGTGCAGAGAAGGTGGGATGGGAATAGAAACGCGATCCAATGCAAGCTACGCTTCCGAGGCAACAGTTTGTAAATAGTGGATCCCGTACATATGACCGTTTTTACAGCCACCGACGATGAGCATCAAGAGTAAAAGCGAACGCCTAATATCATATTCAACGATGTTAATAGTAAAGTGCTGTACACATGCGCAAAGCGTTGGCCCAGTGACCATGTTCGCAGCGTCGGACGGCCGGGAGCTCCAGGCGTTCGACGACACCTAGGCCGGCGGCAAAGGCCTTGTGAACGTCGGCGCCATTGCCGTGCCCGCATCTTCCACCGCCCGCCAGACGCACCGGCAGGTGACCACAGCCATCCCGGTCATCGACCTCCTTCAATGGCTTGGAATGAATTGCTAATAGGAAGTGGCCCCCCGAGGGCCGAGCAAATGTAGCCATGTGCCGCAACAGGACTAGGCCATTTAGCCATTGTTTCTCTCCAGAGAATAAAAAGGCATTCAATTGGTGACCTTCCACGTTATCGGCATTAGGGAACACAATGGCCAACAGTCAGGGACACGAGTAAAACCAACGCATCTGTACAACAAACAGGGACAGATTCGATCAGCCGTGAGGGGTCAATTCAATACAGTTGAGATCCGTTCAGTGGTACACATTTCATATCAGCTCGTGCGAAGCAGGGGAGTTCCCAGTGGTGGGGTGGCGACAGTGGCTCTTCCTCTCACTTGGAGAGTAGTCCGAAGTAGGGGTTCTCCATGGCCGACGCGATCTCGGTTCCCGCGGCATTGAGCAGCGCCATGTCCACCTTCTCCCTTGGCATGACCAGGTAGCCGCTGGCTGTGAGTCTCTGGAACCCGCACAGCTCGAGGAACTCTACACCTCCTTGAAGGTCACCAACCCTGTCCTGTTGGATGGAGCAAAGCAGTTAAATGGAGGACATCACAGGCGAACATGACATCCTGAAGTACTACTAGTTTGCATTGTGTTCTGTTTTCACCTTGAAAATAGGATTGCTAAGCCGAATCCTCCGGAACTTTTCTTCGTCTGTATTCTTCACTATGTTGCCAATTATCTTCAGTAATATCTGGAACGCTCTTGTGACTCTAGCAGTGTCATCCTACAAATAACTGAATCATATCAGTTGGTTCCTGGCATAGACCACAAGATGATATTTTGTCTTATACAGCTGTGTTTTATATTCCATGTAAATTAGAAATATTGGATTCCAAGTCTGAAGATGTTGGAAATGAGTTTGTAGCAAAACACAAATAAAAAACAAGCCTTATACAAGTACAGAAAAGCAGAGTATATAATACATTAGTCAAACATTCTTTGTGTGCTGCAGGGTTAACTACGATTCTTTGCATGGAAATGGTGAAGATTCATCAATGCATCGAATATTAATCCAAGTCATGATGCAGAGAAACAATCATCCCTCATAATCATAAGGAAGAGTAAATGATAAATACTTGTACCGCACTAACTGAAATAAGAAGAGCATGACAAGTCACTTGTCAATATCTCCAACAAGGAGATTATTTTACCTTGTGATTCTTCTTCAGAGTTCGTAAACAGTCTCTCAGTTGTACTGATGTAACACCACATTCAACTGGTTTTACCTGAGTACATAAGAAAGGTAAGACATGTGCTTGGAGGTTTCACTAATGAAATGTAAACTATGGTGGGAAGAATTTTAGACCATGGTGGGTCTTATGATGGGAACTGTGGCTTCTGGATTTTCCTGCGGCAAACCAAGCCTCCGTCTTCGCTCTGCCTGCATAGAGGTGTATGATTTAGTTATATCCTATGTATGTCAGTGTATCTTTCTGGAGGGAACCAGATATGTATAGTTGGTGAAGTGTAAGAATATGATGTCACTCCTGCCCCATAGCATACATGAGTTGATAGGGGTTTAGTGGTAAGTTGACTTACACTAACTTTTTTTAGTACCCACAGTGCAAAAAATATAACCGGAGGTTGTGATCTTGCACTCAAATGTGTACCATACATCTAGCAGTGTAGCAAAAAAAAAAAAAAAAGAAAGAAAAAGAAAAATGATCAGGGACTTCTCAGGATGCTAGTTGAACAACTGTAAAGACTACTGAATTGTGGAGAAAGTACAACAACGAATGCTTTTCTGGATACTAGACTATTTCCTCTGAACTTTTTAACATGCGAGGATTCATCATTCAGGTGTAAAATCCTATTGAGAAATTCTCGTCAACAATCATATGATGTTTTAACAACCCAAACTACCCAAAATTCCAAACTGATGCATTGCCCTATAAAACATTGAGTTGCACATGATGGAAAGAAGTACTCCGTATCTAATTTCCAGATTTAAAAGCAATAGACCTTATCATCTGCTATACGCTGCCGGATTCTCTCTCTTGCTCTTTTCTCCTCCTCTTGATCTGCTATCCGACTTTCCATCATGCTGCAAAGTAAAATTATCTTATTTCCAGTAAGCAATTTAAATTTGGATAGTGTAACTCAGAAGCTATTTTTGGTTCAAGCAGACCGCTTTCTTTGATTTTCCTCAAGAGTCCGCTTTGCTTCCATAAGATCTTTAGCAGCTCGAATTCTCTCCCTCTGCACAGAATGTTAACAAAAGTTCACTCAACAGGCATATGGTTGTATGATCAAAAGACATGCCTTGTGCTCTTTCTTGAAGCATTATTACGACTTTTTATATTATTAGAGAATGGAAATGCTGTCATACCTTATCCTCTTGTAATTGATTTCTTATTCGCCCTCGTTCTTTGGCTTCCTCATCTCTTTTTTCCTTATAGAGTGATAATATCCTAAAAATTGTAGGAGGATTACTGCAGCGACACATAATGCAGGACACTTACTGAACCATGTTTGTGCAAAGCAAGATAAAAACCTTTTTCTATCTTCTTCCCTGTGTTCATCTGCATTCATTTCTCCTTCCAACGGGGACATCTGAAAATGGATGTTTGGGCGTGACACAAAAGCAGAAGTATAAAGCACGAGTTCTGGATTGAATGAGCCAGATAAATAAGAAACTGGTATGTGGAACCAATAATATAACTAGAACAAATTTGTTAAAGCAAAAAATGTCATTCCTTTCATGATAGGTGATGTGGAAAATGCAGTAGTGCATAACAGAAAAGGAAAGAAGTCCATTGTTGAGGTATGAGTTTGTTCGGCCTTTGATTAATAGCTTAATCATTTGGCAAAATTGATTGGTGCAGGAAAATCAACATGAAAAATGATTGGATGAAACTTAGCACCTTCTGACTTCCACTTTCAGTTCTTTCTTCTGGTTTCCCCTCATTTACAGAAGTCCTACAAGTGAACAGTGCTTTAACCATGACATATAATATGATACATTTTATAATGCAAAACATAGCAAATGGAAGGCAATGCCAATGAGCCAATGCTTTGGGCTCCACTAGTAGCTTGGAACACAAGAGTTTAACCACAAAATAGGGCAGCACTGCATCTAGCTCCTGCTTGCGCAGGGTTCGGAGAAGGGTCCGACATGAATTTAACTATGAAATGTGAATTTAGCTAGTACATTGTGCAAGGCGGTATGAAAGGTAATAGCAGGCGTACACTAGCGATGCATGACAGTTCATGTCAACAATAACACTTGGTATTAATTGAAGTAGCCAACACAACAGTGATACTTGACAGTTCATGTGCAGGAAAGCTCTGGATGCATTTAAGGAACAAAAACTAACCTCATTCCAGAGATGTCATTCCTTACTTCGTTTGACGCGTCACCACATTCAATGCTGATTTCTCTTGGAACCTAGACCATTAAAGGAGTACCCAGAATAAAAGGTTAAATGTTATTACATCGACGTCTTATATGGCAATGTAACTAGATACAGTAGCATAATAAAGGAAATTTTGTTCTTATGAGGAAATAGAAGAGTAATAGCTATTAACATGCCAATTGCTTCAGGCAAAACTGAATTAGAAATCTTTAAATGATATTTTCTTCTAGTTTCTACTACATTTGAAGGACATTCATGTTGTCAAAAATAACCTACCAGTGGTAGCTGATCAATGTCTGGATCACTTTCATGCTCCAGAAGCCAGTTTACAGCAGATTCAATATCAGAATTACCTGACAAAGACACTTGATTATCTATCACTGAAATAGCTAATGAATGGAAACTTTGGATGCACAGCATAACACAGGATGAAGAACTAGACATACCAGAGAAATGGAGTGCCCTTATTGAACGAACAGTGGGAAATCCCATAGCTTCAAGTTCATCAAGAATTCTCTTGCTAACTTGTGGGACAGCCATCACTATCACTAGAAGATAGACAAATAAAGCTATAAACAATCCAATCAAATAAAGTTATACACAATCCAATCACAACAAATGCAAAAATTAGAAGGCATAAAAATGGATGAAAAACACAGTGCCCTTGTGGAAATATTTTTGAAGAAAAAACAAAATAAAAGCTTTACAAGCACAAATGATTTCAAATATTAAAAGGGCGTAAGGGAGTGTTGATGCAATCTCATATGATTTCAGATCTCTTTGAAGAGATCTATGTGCATAATCTATCCTGGAACTAAAAGCTACAATGGAACTTTAAATTTTAGCAGAAAATGATACAGGTATCAAATATTTGGTATCTAAGAGTTCAGATAAAGCAAGCAGGTGGAATGGAAAAGCATATGTTCCAATTAGTTTGATGAATCGAGTAACAAGATTTTCAGATTGCGATGACATTCTGATTACAACAACTTTATCAGAAGAAAAACAGATTTTAATTTTTACCTTTTCAAATATTTAGCCTCGCTTTGTAACTTTGGAGCCAATATGTAACTTTGTAATGCAAATCCTCTATAAGTAGATCACATAGAACGCATTACTGAAAATGGAGAAGGAAACAAGGAAGGTAGCTCTGGAGAACTAGAGCTTTGCTTCTTCTGTACTTCATTCTTGCCTTATCTTCCTAGATGAGTCTCAGGAGACTCAGATGGCTTCTTTCTTCTTACAGTTGCTTATACCTTTCTTCCAACTTAAGATTTTCCTTTTGAATCAACATTCTGCTACCAAATGGATCCTCTTTCTTCAGTTGGGTTACAAGTCATATAATTATCAATTACTGGCACGATAGTTACTCACAGCTTCCAACTCATTCCTTGAAGATGGCATACACCTGGCATACCTGCACATAAAGAAAAGTAAATTATTTCCAAAATTTGGTGGACTCCTTTAGAGCTAAATAGAACACCTAATATCAAAATAGTTTATGATGAAGACCACAACTTTTGTAGGCAGAGAACAAATCTAAGATTCTGGGGACATCATTTTCTGGCAGGGAAAAAAAACTTTTTTGAATTACTTTGCTATGTGGCAGCTATATGTTTTACCCATCACCGACGTGACCTGCAATCTATACAAGGCAGGTGCATCAATTCCCGAGCTAAACAGAGCGAACCTCGAAAGGAAGAACAAGGGTGAACATTGAACACTGAAGCAGCAGTTTGTTTCTGACTTTCTGCATGGTTTTTACCTCAGTGTATCGATACCGTCACATTGATCACATAGATAATAGTCTAAGGAACAAAAGAAGTTTAAAATAATTAAGTCGAAAACCAAGATATAAGCAGAAAACATGAGTTATGAAACAATTTTCTCATATAATATAGCTTAATTCACAAATCCATCTCCAGTGCAAGCGGACATATAAAGGGTCAATAACTAGAAAAAAGATGCAAAAATACCCAAAATCTCCCACAGTAGGTACAAAAATTGGACGATGTTCATCACCATAGCTTCACCATGAAGTAACAATAAATGGGTTTATACATGATAAGGGGAACAATCCCAGGTATGATAAATTGTCATCCAATAATTCCATTCTGGATAGCAACAGAACATATCAAATTATCAATCAAAAAGCCATCAGTAGCCTTAGAATGCCGCCTGCATCATGTTCTCTACTCTATTTATACATTGCCTCAAGTCTCAATTGATAGGAATCTGGCTTGTCAGTGGAGTTAATTCAGCATGTCGATATAGGCAGGAACACATATCCAAGATCAACAAGGCGTCTAGCTAACCACTACAAAGACGTAAAAAAGCCCTCAACTGGCAGGCGATGATTTTGAAGACTTCCTCTTTTTGGATGCCAGCGCTTGTAATATCTTTTTCCTGGGACCCTGTAATCAAAACAATGCTACCAAATGAATATGAAAAAAATAATAATTAAATGATAGATTAACAATAACAACAGATAAGTTGCAGTTTGACAATTACAAGGAGTGCCCATAATAGTAGAAAATGGGACAAAAGAATCAAGGGTTCCATCGAAAGACAAACAATGCTTCCAGAGGCATTAAAATTGCTGGGTGCTGAACATCACGTTAGCAGAGCCATCACTGATCATGTATGAATCATTAACCATGTTCTAATATAATTGTTGAAACATCTTTACTAACAAAACCTTAATCATTAGAGCAATCTAGTCATTTTTTTTTATAAATTTACACAGTTTAGTTAATTGGGGAAAGCAACGACAGTGATGCCAACTTCTGAAAGCTCTGACAAAATATGTTTCAATCCAAATGCAAGCCATACCATAGGAATTCCCAAAGACTTCATATCGTCTTCATTCATGTAAATAAGAGCCTTCATATCAACCTAAGAAATGATAAAACATTTAAGTCAGCAAAATTTTGTGACACATATATGATACTGTATGAGATTAGCACAAAAATCAAATGAAACTTGCCTCTTCAGCCTCGAAATTTACCAAATACTTCTCCAGATCAAGTGATTTAAGCAAGCTGTCAAGTGATGCATCAGGCTGCGTATTTCAAATAAAAAAATATTACAACATTCAACTGAAAAAAATTAAGACAACAGCAAAATGTAAACAGGCAAGAAACTCTTGACACATCCAATCAAGATGATATCCGAATTGTAAACAGACAAGGAAGTCGACACGGCATGCATTTATATGAGACCAGATAGATGATTCTTCGGAACATGAACATGCTAGAGCATAGCAGATTCATTTTGCAGAATGCTAATCTAATGGTCAGAAATAAGAATATATGTACCTTTTCCTGGGATAGCTTTGCTTCAGATGGTGCCGGTGCACTGACTTTCTTCGGGGCAGGAAAGGCATCAGCAGCAGGGGTATCTCTCTTTTGAACAGGTTTCTCGCTCTTGGCAATCTCTGGTGCAGGTTTTGGGATCTGAATTGTACTATTCAGTTGAGGGTGCTGTCCACTGGATAACTTTTCACGAAGATCTGGCACTGATGATTTCTTCACGACCTCAGAGCTTGGCTGCAAATTAGATTTTTGGTTTGCTTGTCGACTTCTTGAAGAAAGTGCAGCTAAACCATGCACAATAGAAGCAAGAAGCTAACAGTAAACCATCTGAAGGAGGGAGAAATAAAGTGTGTTCAAAATTATTATGACAATATTCCATACACGAACTTTGGGTTCCCACAGAATCTTGATAAAGCTCACGTTTCCAAGTCCCATCAGCCTGCCGATACCTGTAAAATGCCAAACAGATGATATAAGTAATAACACGAGTTCTAAAACGAGTTTCGGAATAATGCAGTTCGAAACAATAAGTTATGATCACATTAACGCCAGCACCACCAACAAAAGTAAAACATTTACTTCTGTTGTGTTCTGTTATTTTGTTAATGGAACGGGATATCATCCCTTTTCGAGAAAAAAAAAGTAAAACATTTACTGTTTGCACAATGAATCACGAAATAGACCACAGAAGCAGCTAAAACTACGTGTTTGTTGCTGCTTCACTCATGAGAAGGTAATAAGAATTGGAGCCAGCATTAAAACTGGCACCATCAGGATTCACAAAATTCCTAGGCTAGGCGGCCCAAACCAACATTTCCAGAACAACATTCGTCTGCCTACGGCAAGCAAGCAACACTAGCTAGTGGCGAAATGGCGAAGTGAACAAGCAACAGTTTGGACCTGAGAGAGTTCAGGGGCGCACCTTTTGGCGTCGTCGGACCGCGAGCGGGAGGACTGGCCGCCGCCGCCCGACCCGAGGCGGTCCCTGACGGAGCGCTTCCTCCCGGAGGACCTGTCAGCGTACATCCCGAGGGCGCGGCCGCGGCGAGGGATACGGTAGGGCGTAGGGTTTCGTCGGCGAGGAAGGAGGCGGAGCGGAAGGACGGGGAGGGGGAGCTGTGGCGAGAACCGTGGGGCGGGATCGTAATAGCAACGACTTGGAGGTGTCTTTCCGGAAAGTGTCTGACCTCTGACAGCGTCAGGGACACGGTGCATGCAGTCGTTGGGGTTTGGTTTCGGGCCTAACACGAAGCCTGATACCTTCCGTGCCGGGCCGCACCGGGGCGTGCCCGGCCGCCGGTGGGTTGAGCAAGCGGCCCAAGCACGAGGTCATGTCGGCACGGCCCCTTGCTCAACGGGCTGCATCGTGTTGCGAGGTGGGTCGAGGAAGTGGACCAAGCACGGCACGAGCAGCGGGCCGTGCCGGCACAGGCCCAAGTAGCAACGGGCTGTGCCGTGCCGTCGTTGGGTTGAGAAAGTGGACCAAGACAGCGGTCGCGCTCTTCGGCTCGTCCCTCGGTCAGAGACAGCAGAGCGCTGACGCGTTCAGTGACACCAGCATCTTCGTTGGATCCATCATCCACCCATGCGTGCCACGCCAGCCCCCGATCAGCGAAGAGGCCGGAAACTAACGTGGTCAAGAACACGGTGGCCTGCCTGGTAGTCACAGGTCAAGACGACGCGGGAGAGGAGGAGACCAGTGACCGCATGCAACCTGAACCCGCCCCGGGCCGCCGGGAACGAGATCGAACGGTTTTAACAGGCTTTTATCTAATTGCACCTTGATCGGAGGCGCTCAGCCCATTATGATTGGTGGGTCTCTATCGTCAGCGCCACAATAAATAGAGGTGAGGAGCCGGTCAGAACTCATGACCTAATTTCGTTCGTACCGTCGCACTTCACCGACATCCCTAAACCCGATCTGTGAAGTGGCGCTGTGCCGACGGGAAGCACCACCGCCACGATGATCGCCGCTACCGAGAGATCGACGACGTCGTCGTGACTCCAACGCCACTGCCCTCTTTACCGACCGACGCTGCCTAAGCACAGAGGACCGCACCGACAAAGAGCAGATCGCCGAATCGTCTTCCTCAACTCCGACGACCGGATCCGAAGGTATTGATCACCTACGAACTACAGATCTATTGCCGACACAGAAACTCTCGGATCTACACTTCTAGACTCAAAGAAAAGATTACAACATTGGCATCAAAGCCAGATCTAAGAGTGGATCCCGACGAGTATGAAAAAACTCGCCGGAACTCTACCCGCGAGCAAAGATCCGAAAGAAAAATTGTAGCCACGGGCTACATTGTGGCGGATGCCTAGGGCTCCGCGAAAGAACATGCGAAAAGAAAAGAACAGCAGCCGTAAAAGTTAAAAAAAAAAAGCACCAGCG
>BCLG01001803.1:27675-61312 GCA_001602295.1 Zoysia matrella
TTTCCTTCTTCGATCTTTATCGAACCGGGCCGGCAGCCCCTGCCGGCTGCCGGCACATGAAAACACGCCTCGTTCTTCCCCCCCGGAAGAGGTCCACGCTGTCCACGTCGATGGATCACCGGAACGCTGATGATTCAGGACCGGATGCCGCCCCGCTGCCGCATTAGATTCACGGTTGGACGCGTCCGTATGTCGATGCCGACGGGCATGTGGCCGGCCGGCGGAGGAACGGGACGATTCCGTTTCAAGGGAATGGAATCTCGTGCACGCGATAGGAGTACGTACACGTACAATCGCCCTCTGTGTCTCGTTAGTCGTCGTGTTCGCCGTGAGACCGAGCCCGGCTGAAGCTTCCGGATAAAGCCATGGTGACGCATGAAAGCATGGGCCCGAACCATGTGTGAGGCAGGGGGACTACATGATCCAGCTTTTGATGACATCGACCGAGACAATTGAGACTACATGACTTGCTAAGTTCTGGATGGCACATGATTTGGGCCCGGGTTCTGAACTGATCGGTTTTTGGTACATGAGTTTTTGTCAGGTAAAAGCCTAGCAGTAGCTGAAAGTTCAACTCCATACCATGCTACAGATTGACGCGTGCGTTCATGGCGTTTGCCGGGGACGACTGACCACGAGAGGGCACCGACGCAAGTCACACAATGCACAGCGCGTATGACGTATCAAAGCGGTATCCTATGTTGCCACGTGGTTACGATTACGCATACCCATGCGAATTAATCTCTCTGCTACAACTGAACCTTAAACAGATTATGATACCCCATTAAGCAGTACTAGTACAAACTCAAGTGAGGTCGTACGACGAGGACAAACATCTCTCAGAATTTCACTACTACCTGCCTGATAAAGTGATTTTGTTTCTGAGCCGCTGTCTGCGACGAGATACCTGCCCTCCGATGAAATTTACCGCGGATTCCCCCTGCCCTGTCGGTCGGAGCCTCAGTGGTAGAGTATTTCTTGCTGCTCAATGCTCATGGACCATGCTACTCCTACTCCATTGCCACGGCGTCGGTCGTTCCGGCTTCAATCGGGTCCTGCAGCTGCGAAACCTGCAAAACTCATCAAACTTCTCTGGATCCATTTGCCGCGCGCCTCACGTCGTGAAGCTATGGGCAGACGCTTCAAGACCCAAGCTGCTTGCGGCGCGGCGCCGGGCATGTCACATGTGAGGCCTTTAAACTAGCGGCTGTCGGCGCACCCATCCGTGTGTCCGTGACGCGGTGAGCATTCACCGTCCATGCCATGCCACCGCCGACCGGCGTCGATCCATCCTCCCATCCACCGGCGTCCGCAACAGTTGCGAGCGGCGGCCGCGGAACACTAGAGACGGTTCCAGCTTCCGCGATACTAGTACGACGGAACAGGACCGACGCCTCGAATGCGTAGATAGAGCCAGAAATGACGCCAGTGCAAGCAACGCCGCCGTACCACGACGCCGGATCGGCCGGTCAAAAAAGAAAGTCAAGCGTGGGTCCACACGTCCCTGCGTGCGGTCCGGAGTCCTGGCCGCTGCGGTAAGTGCTGACCTTTGTCGCCGGACCACCGCGTCAGAACTATATTTTTTTTTTCACGAAAACACAAAAACACACACACACACACACACAAATCACCACAACTGTAGGGTGCAGCTGATTGGTGGGACACGGCGAGCGGCGACCACGTACAGCAGTAGCCACGACACCGCCTGGTTTACGGCAGCAGATCCATGTTTATCGCCGTAACTAGGTGAAGTCACACTGGAAATTACTAAAATGGCACCGTGTTTAAGAATGTAGTATCACTAATCGATGAACACCAATCATACTCGATGTTATTGACAATGATGCCTAAATTCTACTATCTTCGTTCTTAAATTGATAACGTCAAATATCAATTTTGATTATTTATTTTATTCAAAAAATTTATTTAAATATATAAAATTTGAAGTTGTGATTAAATAACTCTAATAATAAATCAAATTATAACAAAATATATAATATTTATTAAAAAATTTAAATAAAAAATAGTCAAAGTTAATATTTAAAATCAACGACAACATCAATTTAAAAATAGAGAGAGAGTACACTCTAACCCAAATTAAGCTCGAGCGCTTTCTTTTTTCCCCATTATCTTTTTGGTGAAGTATGGAGCCTCCCTTTCTTTTTCCTTTTTTTTTTCCCAAAGGGAGACGCTGAAAAGGCAGGGGAGCCTACCAATAAGCTCGTTCCGTTCCCATAGCTTTACAAACTGTCGCCCAACTCGTACTGAACAGTACAGCCGTAGCACCATGTTAGCAAAAGAGAAAAAAGGTCAGGAAACAAAGAAGAGGACTTTGATCATCAATCCCCATGTTATGCCTGCAGGAGATACGCGAAAACACACATAATTGGAGTATCTCTTGTTGGGTGAATCAAGAATGTAGCTTTGTTGTGTTATTAAGTCCAGTCTACCTGTCCATGGTTCACATATTTCAGTTTATGCAAGAAAGGCTTAAATACTCACAAATTTTTGTACACCTGCCTATATGGAAGCTTTCTATACCTTATTTAAAAAAAAAACTTACTCTCTCTGTTCATTAATTGTTATCGTCGTTGACTTTTAAATTCAACTTTAACTATTTATCTTATTAAAAAAAATTCATAAATTTAATATATTTTGATATAATTTGATTTATCATTAGAGTTATTTAAATTAAAACTTAAAATTTTACACATTCAAGCAAATTTTTTGAATAAGAGGAATAGTCAAAGTTGAATTTAAAAGTCAACGACGACAACAATTAAAAAATGAAGTGAGTATTTTTAAAATTTATTCATAAAATTAAATTGAAACTGTACTAAGAAGCTAATTATTTTTAATATTTTTCATAAGCTAACTAACCCCAAACAGGGAGGGCCAGCACCAACTTCTGCCAGGTGGGTCCATACTTGGGATACTTGGGCTGCGGCTATTGGCCGGCCCCTACCTGGCAAAAGCGGACAAGACCTCACTCCTTCCCGCGCGCGCACTGCCTCATTCACGCGGTGAATCCTGACGCGGAGACGGTGGCATCCTCACTCTCTCACTCACGCGACGAGCTTAAGCCCACCAGTTATGGAAGCTAAGCTCCAAAACTGGCCGTAACCAAATCGGCGCGCCGTCTCTTTCTATATTAATCTCACGCGCTCGCTCGCTCGCTCAGTCAGGGAATCGGTCAGTCTCACTCACTCCGCCAGCTAGCTCCCTCGGTCCCCTCCGTCCGTCACCGTGCTCTTCCAGCTCACCGCCGCCGGTCGACGAGCTCCTGTAGAGATGCCGGCTGCTAGCGTGGTGGACGCGGCCGCCAAAGGCGTCAGGCTGGACCGGCACGCGGGCGCCACGGTGCTGCTCCGTCGCGCGGCGGGCGCCAAGCACCTCGTGGCGGCGTCGTCGCACCTGCTGTTCCGCGCCACCGTGCTCGCCACGCTGGCCCTCGTCGTCCTCTTCACCGTGCACTACCCGTCCCTCATCTCCCACTCGTTCCGNTTCGTGGGCGCGCACTGCGCGCTGGCGCTCTCCGCGCGCGGCGACGGCGTGCTCGGCGTCGACAACTTCAACGCGTACTACGACCCGAAGCTGAAGCGCGCGCGGCAGCGCCTGCTCGCGTCGCGCGGGGTGGTGGTGCTCGACGCGGACATCAACGACGCCGCGCTGCTGGAGAGGGTCGTCGCCGCGGTGCCGTTCACGCACGTGCTCCACCTCGCCGCGCAGGCCGGCGTGCGCTACGCCATCCGCGCGCCGCAGACGTACGTCGCGTCCAACGTCGCGGGTCTCGTCAGCCTCTTCGAGGTCGCCGCCAAGCACGCCGACCCGCAGCCGGCGATCGTCTGGGCGTCGTCCTCGTCCGTGTACGGCCTCAACACCGACGCGCCGTTCTCCGAGGAGCACCGCACGGACCGGCCCGCGTCGCTGTACGCGGCGACGAAGAAGGCAGGCGAGGCCATCGCGCACGCGTACAACCACATATACGGTCTCTCCATCACCGGCCTCCGGTTCTTCACCGTGTACGGGCCGTGGGGCCGCCCCGACATGGCCTACTTCTCCTTCGCCCGGAGCATCGTCGCCGGCGAGCCCATCACGCTGTTCCGCACCGCCGACGGCACCGACGTCCGCCGCGACTTCACCTACATCGACGACGTGGTGAAGGGCTGCCTCGGCGCGCTCGACACGGCCGGGAAGAGCACCGGCTCCAAGTCCGGCAAGAAAAGCGGGCCCGCGCCCCTCCGCGTGTACAACCTCGGCAACACCTCGCCGGTGCCCGTCACCCGCATGGTCTCCATCCTCGAGAAGCTCCTCGGCAAGAAGGCGCACAAGCGCGTCGTCACAATGTCGAGCAACGGCGACGTGCCGTTCACGCACGCCAACGTCAGCCACGCGGCGCACGACTTCGGCTACCGCCCCGCCACCTCGCTCGAGGCCGGCCTCCGGCATTTCGTCGACTGGTTCGTGCGGTACTACAAGCTCGATGCCAATGGTGCCATCACCATCGCCACCGGCAAGCCTACTAAGAGAAAATCCACTGCAGCGTCATGAGGACTCCACCGGCGGCTCCTTGCCGTCCACCAAGGGCGCATTCTCTTGTCCTTGGAAGACTTAGCTAAGCATTTTCCATGGAGTAGCTTTGTTAAGTGCTTACCATTGTTTAAGCCTTGCCGCCCTGATTCTTCATGATGCTGCCATGCTAGTGCTTGGCGGCATGGGAAAAGGATCCATGGCTGCTTAATTAAGCTCGAAAAAAGGTATAAAAAAAAAGATGGGGGTATCGGTATAGATAGACAACAGGGCAAAAGAAAAGGAGCCATTGCTGAACAACGAAGAGTTCACTGGCTCCTTTCTCTTTCAGGTTATTTTGCTCAAATATTTTTTCAGGTGCTGATATCACTCTAGTTCACTGTGGCCTGTGAAAAATGTCTAAGGGCAAAAGAAACAGAGCCATTGCTGAACAAGAAAGATACCGTGCTTGATGTAACTTCAAGAACTTGGATGCCGCCAAAGCAACATTCTTTAAAGTTTTGGCGGTGGACTTCGTGCCGGTTCTGCATTTTGCGCATATATATAAACCTGTTGCAATCTTTGGGCCCTTTGTTGAGGTTCTCTGAACCAGGGTAGAACAGAACTGCATGAAGTGTTTTTGGATTTATTTGCAAATGCGTGTGAGTAACAGTAGAGGTGGGTGGCTGCTGGCGGGTGTGGGCAGGAAATGAATTTGTTTGGCCCTTAGTTTCACGTACAGCTCCTTCTACTAGCACCGTGTTAACGATTAATACAGTACTCTAGAAAACAAGGACACTTGCTACAGGGATGCAGTCCTCAGTTTCTTGGCTCCGATCGACATCCTCTCCGGTGAAAGTGTAAATGCAGAGGATTTACCGGCTCAGATTTGATGCTACAGCGAAAGATGAAACAGTAAAATTTCAGTGAACATTAACGCGTTGATACTGTAGTATTACAGAATCGATACTGTAGACTGCAGAGAATTTTGATCCGGCTTGGCTCCTTGCTTGCAGCTGTTCAACATACTGGAGTAAGTGTTGTATGGGAGTACTTACCTACTCTGTTGATCAGCAATCGAGTGTCACAGCTCATAAGGTTACAGGGACATTTGCAACTGCCGGTTCAATTCTTGCCGCGTTGTTTTATAGTACTGCAGGAGACAGTATACTGTGAATATGCCTTGGATTCCTACTGAATCTTCAATGTAGTCTCATGCCCATTAGTCCATTATCCATGGGGCCTGTGGCCCTGCACCATGCTGGCATGCTCCATGCATGGAAGGCCATTCCTCCTGTCCACTGCTGGCTCCGCGTCGTAGCGCCCGCCCGTCTCTCTGCGAGAAACCAGCTGATCCAGATAAGCTTGCTACTACTACTAGCGTTTTGTGACATGCTGTCAATGAAGCGTGTGAAGAGTCATGCACTGGGGATCCATGCACTGGATAGTAGAGTAGGACCACTGAGAATACTGTCTGTTGGCATGCGTACAGCCTACGACACCAACTGTGAGGTTTCTGAAATTCTGAATTTCAGTGGTGATGATCTAGCGAAGTTTTTATGTCTGGTCATCTTTTTTCGTCAGGTAAAGAAGAAAAAACATAAACTTATTTGCATCTTTTAGCGGTGCTGAGAGAGACACTTTGAATCAGATTCTGGGCGAGCTGGCCATGTTAAAACATACTCTGTCCGTTGACTTTTAATATCGATTTTTATTATTCATCATATTTAAAAAATCAGTTCAAATATGTACAATTTTAAGTTGTGATTTAAATAATCTTAATAATAAATAAAATTATAACAAAATATATAACATTTATTAAAAAAATTTAAATAAAATAAATAATTAAAGTTGAAATTAAAAGTCAACGGCAATAATAATTAAAGAACAGAAAGATTAGATTGAAGTTGGCATTGCGTTTCATATTCAGGCTAATCCCTTTATCATTTGAGAAAGATGCTGCCACCTGCTTCATGTCGAAACGGTCAAGATCTTAATACACTATTACTACAATTTTTTCCAACTAAGCAGTCCTTATAACTACTGTCTGATAAACAACTGCAATCTTCTGGCGCCATTGGAGCAACTAGTCCTACAAGGCCAAAAAATATCCACTGTATCAGGAGCTTGGTCCCCATGGACATGGTGAGCTGGATGATTTTAAGCGGTACTACGTGTAGTATTTGACTTGCATCGTCACGAGTTTAGGTAGGCGTATGTTGACTTCATTCGAACTCCGGTCCCCGTGCGCGTCACCACTTGCGGATTCTGACCTAAGCTGTCTCACCTTTTCACTTTTCACTGACGAAAGGAGCAGCCGTGGGTGCAGCTCGGCTAAGCTGTTTGTATCTGGATGTGCAGAGGTTGCAAGTTTGCGATTTGTCTTGGCCTTGTAATTGCTTCATTGACGTAATTGCATCATTGACTGCTGATCGCTGACCCTCGTGTGGTTCCGTTTGGTGTTTGTTTGGGTTTAGTCAAATTTATTTTTTGATTAATATTTTTTATAAATATAATTATTTTAATTATATAAAAATATATATTATAAAAATATTTTTTTATAAAAAATTTAAAATTTAAAATATTAAATTTTTAAAGTTAATTAAATTTATAAAAATTTAAAATTAAAATTAAATAACACGAAACTTAAACGAACACTTATTTCTCTGCAAGAAACCAGCTGATCCAGATAAGCTTGGTATAGCATCTTGTGACATCCTGTCAACGAAGCGTGTGAAGAGCCATGCACTGGCTAGTAGTAGGAGATTAGTAGGACCACTGAGAATACTGTCTGTTGTCATGCGTAGAGCCTACGACTGTACGACACCAACAGTAAGGTTTTCTGAAAGTCTGAATTTTAATGTGATCTCAGTCAAAGAAAAAAAAACATGAACATATTTGCATCTTTTAGCCGTGCAGAGAGAGACACTTGAATCAGATTCTGGGCGGGCTGGCCCTGTTAAAATATACTCTCTCAAATTTTAAATTATTGACATTGTTGACTTTAAATATAACTATTTATCTTGTTAAAATATTTTGTTTAAATATGTAAAATTATTAGTCACTATTTAAATTTCACTAATGATAAATCAAATAATAACAAAATTTTATATTGAACAAATTTTTTAATAAAACAAATGTTTAAAGTTGATGTTAAAAATAATCGATGTCAAATATTTTAAAACCAGAGAGAGTTAGATAGAAGTTGGCATTGCGTGCATATTGAGGCTACTCTTTATCAGTTGAGACCAGTGAAGATGCTGCCCCCTGCTTCACGTCGAAAAGGTCAAAATATAGTATTACTACAACTCTTTCCAACTAAAGCCTCCTTTGAAACAAAAGTTTTTTCTTTTCAGAAATTTTACGAAAATTTCACAGAAATCAGTTTAATTTCATAAAAAAACGTAGAAACTAAAAAAAAAAAATCACATTCCAAAGGAGGCCTAAGCAATCCTTATAACTACTGTCTGATAAACAACTGCAATCTTCTGGCGCCACTGGAGCAACTACAAGGCCAAACAATGCCCACTTTGGTCCCCATGGACACGGTGAGCTGGATGATTTAAGCGGTATTTGACTTGCATCGTCACGGGTTTACGTAGGAGTCTGTTGACCTGATTCTAAACTCTTGTCCGCTTGCGCGTCACCACTTGCAAATTCTGACTTAAGCTGTCTTCCTTATCACTTTTCACAGACAAAAGGAGCGGCCGTGGGTGCAGCTCTCTTTGTATATGGATGTCCTCAGATTGCAAGTTTGCGATTTGTCTTGGCCTTGTAATTGCATACCTTGACTACTGATGGCTCACACCCGTGGGGTTCCGTTTGGTGTAACCTACGTGATAAATAGGTTTTCGTCTGTACACAGGAATTTCAGTTTTGCAGTGAACAGTGTCCTCTGACCCGATACTCTAAGAGTGGTTACTGAATTCAATTTTGATAGTACTCGAAGCTGTTGCTTCTAGCTTCGAGAGGACATTGATGAACCATTTTATCAGGAGATGCGACTTTATTGTTTTTTTTCTCGAATACACAAGAGAGCTCCACATCTTTGTATTAAGAGAGGGTAAATGGTCCTCATTATATCATCGCCACCTCAGATGAGGACCAAGTCTAGAAGGGCTGATATGGTACACAACTCAACCGGTGTTCAGCACCTGCTGGAGGTTAAGGGCTTGAAGCTTCTTAGCCCCAGCAAGACACCATAAGTTATATTCTTCCATGATGGTTCTCATAACCTCATTAACAGAGGGCGAAGCTCCATCAAAAAACACATGCATTCCTCTGCTTTCAGATAAGCCAGACACCCATGATAATAAGAGAATTGACTCATTTTTTCTGCTCTCTTCTAACTCTAGCGATAGCCTTCCCCCGCCATTCTCAGGAGTGCTCATTTCTTCTAGAGAATTCTTGACAAGTCGAAGGGCGCAAGCAGCTTGAGCCAAATTTATCTTGCAAAAACACAAGTAGTTAAAATGTGTTGTACTGTTTCTTCCTCTTGGTCACATAGGAGGCACCTCTCTGGGTGAGATAGACCTCGGCGTGAAAAGCGATCTACTGTGCAGCACCTATTTCGAATGGCAAGCCACAAAAAGAATTTACATTTAGACAGTACCCAAGATTTTCACAGCCCTTTCCATGGCTCAAAGGTGATGGCACCTGAAAAATAGGATCCATAGGCTGATTTGGAGGAGTATTTTCCAGAAGCTTCAAAACGCCAAATGTGTTGATCTTCATCTTCAGAAAGGACCACATTCTGAATACAAGACCATAGGTGCAGATATTCTAATAAACCAACGGAACATAAAACCCTCTGTATGTCCCCTGTCCACACTTGGTTTTGTAACGCTGATGCTACTGTTCTGCTTTGTCTGATACTTGTAGGTACATGCGCCACCACCATAGGGGCGATGTCAAGTGATAGTTTTCCCTTGCAGCCAATGATCTGTCCAAAATAAAATATTTGATCCGCTCCCAATTATGGTAGATACCCCAATGTTAAACAGAGTCAAGGTGTTGGGATGAGTATTGTGACTGCAGTGTTATTCGAAACCGTTTCATGTTTCACATTAGGCAGAACACTCGTATTCGAAGAGGCAATGAACATTCAGATTAGAAAAAGAAAATGGAGTGATTTCATCCAGACAATTTATAGCCAGTAATCGTACAAGTAAATGCTCATCGTCATCATAGATTTTAACTCAAGCGTACGTGCACACTATTCGGCAAGTAGTCCACAAAGCTAAATGTGAAGCAACGGGCAAGTTCTTCAGCAACACAAACCGTTTTCTTGATCCTTTGCTTGCAGAAGTCTTCAGCCGATCACTCACTTGGCCATCTTTGCGAACATGTTGCTATAGAACTTGGCGTCCTTCTTGTTGAACTCCTTGATCTTCTCCTTCAAGGTCTTGTATTCCAATTTCACATCCCTGAGGCATCAACATTGTTAGAGTGAATGACACTCGGCTGATTAACAGAACACAACTAGACAAACCATATTAAAGATTCTGACCTGTTGTCGGGGTCGATTTCCAGTGCCTTCTTAATGTCTGCCTCTGCGAGTTCTAGGTCAGCGAGCTGGATATAAGCTTGCACCCTCCTGTACAGAGCCTTCACATTTCGGCTGTCGAGTTCCAGAACCTGGCAAGAAACGCCTTTATGGTAAGCTTGCTGTGCTAGGAATACCATAGGAGTCATTCTAGAATAAAAACAACCTTTGTGCAAAGCTTATCAGCTTGCTTGTAGTCTTTCAACTTCAGTTTGCAGGCAGCATTGTTCAAGTTGCAGCTGATCTTCAGTTGCTTGGATTGCTTCTTCTCATCTTCACTGAATGAACTGTCATACTCAATATACTTCGCAGCCTGGAATTCAACGACATTACGCTCAGTCAATAACAGAAGCAGCAAATGATGATCTAGTGGGTATTAGTTGTACAAATACTACTACAAAACTGGAAGAGAAGAGCCAGACCTTCTCATAACGTTTTGATGCTCTAGAATATTTGCCCAATTTGAACAGTGCATTTCCTTCTTCTTTCTTCTTACCAGCAGCCTCAATCTTCTCTGCATTGTTCAAGTCCCATGACTCCTTATCCTGTGTACAAAGAAATAATGCTCAGTTAACTGCATGCTCTGTCAGGGATTGTATTATGAAAAACATAGTGCTAACAATCTGACAAATACCTTCACAAATGATATAAGTTCCACTTCATAGACCACAGTGCTGTTTGGAGGAACCACAGCAAGATCCTGTTTTGACTCAGTTGAACCAAATGCATATTCAGGAGGAATGGTAACAAGTGCAACCTCTCCCTTCTTCATGTTCAGAACAGCACGATCAAGACCATCAATAACTTCCTCTGAAAGAAAATCAACCCAAAACAACCAGTTAGGCTTACTAATTTGGGTTAAGGTTACAGTCTCAACGTGCCAATGGTGCAGAGATGAAACAAGAAAAGTCCACCTTCATCGGTCTTAAACTCAAATGGCTCTTCATCATTTCCCTTCTTTGAAAAGATAGTGCCATCCTGAAGTTTTCCCGTGATTTTCACTGTCAACAGTAAAATACTCTTTAGTAACTGAAGAGTAAAAACAAGCAGCTGCTAGGAAGGTTCTGCCAAAGCATAGATACCTTTAACCACTGCACCCTCGTTGGGCCGCTCGTACCCCTCTCCCTCCTTGAGAACTTTCTTAAGGATTTTCTTATCATCCCCAATCTCGGTGATGGCCTTCCATGAAATCAACTCAAGGTCAATGAGTAGAGTGGAGTTAGGTGGCACAGCACCTTCCTCGCCAGCAGCTGGTCTACCTTTCTCACCAAAACCATCTGTTTTTGTGAAATGAGAAAATTCAAAATATTGTCATAGTCAATAGGAAACATGGAGTAAGAAAAATGGTTTGCATTCTTAAGTAAAGGAACTTACACTGTGGCTTGACTGTAAGGAGCACCTTTTCGGCCTTTTTCATGGTTTTGACAGCTCTGGCAAGTGCAGGACAGAAATACCCTGCCATAGATTGTGCGTTTTAGCAAACAATTGGTAGAAGTTATATCTGCAGACCATGTCAATAAAACAAGTATGAAAGACTCACCCTCTTTAACAGTAAATTCAGTTCCCTCAGACTTGGACACGACAGTACCATCCTCAAGCCGAGCCTCATATTTCACTACAGGAATGCAGAGAGTTAGATATAGAATCATATGCAGGAAACTCCTATGATAGAAATATTCTATTAGAACAAAAGGGGAAAAAATACCAAGAACTTCATCAGGATCCTTTGGGTTCTCCCATTTCTCTCCTTCTTTCAGTATCTTCTTGAATATGCCACCATCTTTGCATATATCTTTGACACTGGTCCAAGAAAGCAGCTCAACATCAAACTGCAAAGTTGCATTGGGTGGGATGGTTGGAGGAGAACCCGATTCACCATAAGCCAATTCAGGTGGAATGGTGAAAATAGCATTTTCTCCTTTCTTCATGGTCTTTATGCCTTGATCCCATCCTTTAATCACTTGACCTAGACAAATTCAAATTACAGTCACTGAACATTGCTCATATATAAATCCACAATCAACATATTTTCAGTTTAGCAGAGCCTGAAAACCCCTAACGACCATAAGATATTAAAATACTCTTAAGGCTGATTCAATCAATCATAAGTGATTTTTCATACATCAATGTCCTCTGTAAATGTATACTAACTACTTTTCTAGTGAAGCAATACTTCCAGCACAGATTTATGAACCACAGAAATGGTAGGCAGAAGGGTGAGTACCTTGTCCCAGCTTGAACTTGAAAGGCGTTCCACGGTCACGGCTTGAGTCGAACTTTGTTCCATCAAGGAGCGTACCAGTGTAATGCACTGAAGCATCATCATCAAGGAAACGTCAGCACATGAGTTTAATCATCATTAAAAAAAAGTTCCAGAACATGACAGAGCGACCTCCACGTTATCCCTTAAGCATGAAATCAGTAAATTACTCTACAATTTTCTGCTCCTATACTACCGCAATGTCCAAGGATCAATTCGAACATATTAATAGATACGGCATAGTGAGAGTGAGCTGCAAATTTCGCCAAAACAACTAACTCCGCATCCCGCTACGAACCACCAAAAACTCGCAACGCAGGCCAAGCAGCGGGCCACACCGAGACGAACCAATCACTGCCTAGCAAGTACTGAGGAGTCAAGTCTATTGGCTGAGGCGAGAGCGCGGGTACCTTCAACCTCGTCGCCGACCTCGGGGGTCTCCCACCCTTCGCCCTCCTTGAGCAGCTTCTTCTTGAGCCCCTGCTTCCCGACCTCCTTCTCCTCGCCCACCTTCATCGCCGGCCCGTCGTCGCCGAAGTCCCCCATCTCGTCGTCCATCATGTCCTCGGCACTGGGCTGCGGCATGTCGAAGTCCTCGTCCATGGCCGGGGAGCGGACTGGAGGCGAGATCCGCGCGCGGTGCTAGGGTTCGTACTTCGGGGGCTTTGGAAGGTTCGCGAGAGGGAGCGAGTGCACGGGGGGGAAATGATGAGGCGACGCGGGCAAGAGAGGAGTGGGTTTATTGGAAAATGGTGTGGGGTTCTAGGGGGTTCTTAAGGAGGGTTAAGATTATTAAAAAAAAGGAGGGTTAAGATTATTCAAAAAAAAGGAGGGTTAAGATTAAGAAGGCGGAGCAACGGCCCAGATGCTTCCGTTTCTGGGCTCGATCTGAGGGGGGCCGTTTGTTGGGCGCTCACCACGCTGTGCACGGAAAGGGAACGGAGTCACGTTTTCTCTGAATTTGGTTCTGAATGAAGAAACGTGCTTTGAATTTGAATCGAAAAGAAAAAAAAACTGATGGAGATGATTTATCGTGAATCTCATTGATCTGGAGCATCCCCTTTGCATCATGCCATGTGGAGAAATCTAATGCTTAAGCAAACGGAAAGCAATTGACAATGACTGAAGCGATCATGCTTAAGTTGTGAGCTACTCTCTCACTCCTACAATTTTGATCATTTATTTTATTCAAATTTTTTTTATAAATATCATTTTTTTTATAATTTGGTTTATCACTAGAGTTTTTTAAATCACAATTTCAAATTTTACACATTTAAACAATTTTTTAATAAAATAAATGGTCAAATTTAATATTAAAAGTCAACCGTGATATTAATTTAAAAATAGATAAAGTAATTTATTTTGACTTTGTAAGACATTTTTTTATTATTTTATAGTCTCCTCAACTGAATTAGGTCGGACCGAAGCCCGTCCAATCAATACAAACCAAGTTACACGACGGATATATGGGAAGAAACAAGGGAGGGAAAAGAGAAAAAAAACACCCACTCTCCACAAAAGCGAGAGAAAAAAACAGCGCACTCAAACATCAATAAAAGTGAAAGCACAAAAACAAAGGCACCCACTACAAAAGCTAAACACCACTAAAAACCTCCACATGATAAAGTCACCTTGAAAACGTATAAATCTTGTAACTATTGAGCACTGATTCGGAGAGGCAAATGAGTTATAAAATAAAATATGATGTTGAGGAAGTCATCCAGAAAATGCTACTTGTACGGAGTAATAGATCTAGGTTGTCACACCCACAGTTTGAAAAGTATTATTGTAGCAGTTTTTTCATTTTCAAAAACTAGTCAATCAGCAGATGAAATTTACCAGTTTTATTATTTTACTATAGGAGCACTATTTTTTATGAAAACTAATTATTTGATGAAATCAATTTGACTGATTTCAACGAAAACTATGAAAAGTGATTGATTTCTGCCGATTTTTGAAAGGTCACAACTAATTTACCCGCACCTGGACGGATTCCCCAAAACTGCAAGAGCGCACCGTCCCAGTTAGCTCACGCACCATAGCCTCCATGTGCCTCTCGCGGTCTGCCTCGCTCTGGGTGTCGAGTTTAGCAACAGGTTAGTTGACGCGGATGCACCATACACGCGGCATGCTCGAGGACTGGTGTTGGTTGGCGATGGTTGTTGATGGTAGTGCTCGAAATGGTGGAACCGTGGAAGAAGACGGTGCGCGGAGAAGACCTCGGAACGAGATCCGCTGCCGCTCGGCTTGTCAGCTGATCCCGTTTCGGAAGACCTCTACCCAGTCTTAGCAGGTCCATATCAGGGGCGGAGCTACGTGCTCCTGTTTGACCCCGACGATTTCCACTTAAATTAGTGGAAAAATACTTGTTGATGTTTTGACCACCGATACAGTGAATATATGATCGTGGTGTGCCTTCGAACTCTGTATAGTCCAGTCTGAGAAAGACTCGGGAGGATTTTTTACCTGGTTCGGACCACCTCGAGTGATGTAATACCCTACGTCCAGAGAGCGAATTATCTCGAGGACAATGTTACAAGACGGGATCCTCTCTTCGCGGAAGGACCCGAGAAGTGAGCGAATGGAGGTGCTTGCTCGGAAGGATGCAAGGATCCCCGGGCTTTAATAGAGCTCGTATTTGTCTTTCGTGTGTTTGTGGCTGTTGCTTGTGGTGATGTTCGACCGTTGTTTCTATCGCTCTCTAGACCTTCTTTATATAGGAGAGAGCCCTAAAGTTACAAGTAATGGGTCCTACACGATCTTGCCGTCTCGCCAACAGGTGGGCTCTCCTGTCGTTATCGCCATCATTTCGTTCCGTCCACACGTGGTCGTGACCGGTCGCGTCGTGCGCAGCGGCGGGTACAGTGATGCTCGTCCGGTCGTGTCTGATAGTCGTCGCAGCTTTCTGCTAGAGTGTTGCCGTGGTGAATCTCGTCCCGTCCCGTCGAGACGGATGACAGCTGGCCATCAGAGTAAATGTACTATAACGCGGTACTCACCTCCTAGGGGTCACTCTCCGATGGTACCCGAGATACGTGTCGCCCGACCCTCGACCATTTTACGTCGGAGCGTGATCTGTCAGGTACCCGAGATACGTGATCCCGACAGTAGCCCCCGAGCCTGACGCCGTTTGAGATCTCTGGTTGAGGCGGCGTCAGGCTAGTCGTTCCCGAGGTTTGTCGTGCTCCTACGGTGCGCGCGAGCGCGCCCGTAGGGCGTAGCCCTCGAGCGACTCGGAGGATCGGTCGTGGGCTGAAACGTTACGCGGACCACCATTCGTCGATGGTTGATCGTATCGAAACCGCTCCGCCGGGTCGACACCCGAACCTAGGGTCGATCCGGGGAATCGGCTAAGCATCATGCCGACGGTTAAGGTCGAACCGAGATCGGTCTCGGTCCTTACGCTCGGTAGTGCGTCTGAAGAGCCGGTTTTGAGGTGGTCTGTTCGTAGTCGGCGTCATGCCTAGGCCGAGACCATGGTCGGCGTCCAATTGTTTGAATTGGCTCGATAGCCTCGACTGTCGGTCAGCTGATCAAGGGGTTTAGCTGTGGGCCCAGCCCCCGAGCCTTGAGGCGATCCGAGGGGCTGACGGGGCAGTGCCAACGTTCGAGGTCAGACCGAGGCTGGCTTCGGCTTCTTCATTCCACGAAATGACTGGGAAGGGCCGGTTTCGACGCGGTCCTTGCCCATGATCGTCGCCACGCCTAGGCCAGGGCCATGATCAACGTACGATCGTTCGGATTGACCCGGTGGCCTCGGCTGTCTGTTAGCCAATCGTTAGGGGTTTCGTTCTGCGTGCCCGCATCGTTTCGACCTTCGAGGCCGGACCGAGGTCGTTCTCGGTCTTTCGTTCGGTAAGACGCCTAGGTCCGATCGGTTCGATGCGATTTCTGCCCATGATCAGCGTCGCGCCTAGGCCTGGCCGTGATCAGCGCCCGAACGTACGGTTTGGCCCGGTGGCCCCGGCTGTCAGTCAACCGAACGTGGGGGGCTTCGTTCGATCGCCTCCCCTTATTCGAATCCGCCGTTACGGTTACGGGGATCGGACGGCTCTCGTGCCTCCACGCGGAGGGCAATGGGGCCGCCTAGGAATTTGAACCGTCGGTCGATCCGAGCGGTTGATTTGAACTCGATCGGACGGTGTCGTGGGCACGGCGGTTCGCGCGCCCGCGTCACCGTCGTCTGCCGGACGTGTTCTGGCAACCGTCTTGTCAGAGTAATTTTTACCGTTCCGTTTGCGGCAGAGACAGCAAGATTCGACCCGGCCTCGCTCGTCAGCGGCTTGTGGGCAAACCGCTGGGGTGCGTCTTAGGGCGTGACCCTTCGATCGAGCAGTTACTCCTCGGCCGATCGTGAGAGGCGCTGTCACTGCTCGAGTCCTTTAAAAGGAGGAGCGCGGTAACTTTGGATTTTCAACCGGCTTCCTCGCTTTGTCTTTGTCCTTTGCGCAAGAGCTCGTTAGCTTCGCTTTTCGTCGTAGCGTCGCTAGGTCCAGCGATCGCCGTAGTTCGCGCTTCCGTCGCTGCCACCTGCAAAATGTCCGAGTGAGAGCCATCGTGTGTTAACGACGCTCTGCTCGAGAGGTGGACCACCGTTGGGATGGTCTCGCCGAAGGAGTCGGCGGGCTGGGTGGCCGGCTCCGGCCACGCCGTGCCCGCGCCGCCGCCAGGGAAGATCGTCAGCTTTCTGGCATACTACGAGCGCGGGCTGGGGCTGCCGGTCTCCAGCTTCTTTCGCGGGGTCCTCAACCAGTACGGCTCCCGACTTCACCAGCTGGCGCCGAACGGGGTTCTCCACGTCGCCGTCTTCGTTACGCTTTGCGAGGCGTATCTGGGAATCCGACCGAACCTCCTGCTATGGAGGTACTTCTTTCTCGCCAGCCTCCAAACGTCGAAGGAGACGAGGGTCGGGAGACGCGTCGACGGCGTCAGCATCATGCTCCGGACTCGAGAGTCCCAGGAGTATATCGAGGTCGACCTGAAGACTTCATTGAAGGGTTGGCGGAGGTCATGGTTTTATATCGACAATGCCGACTCTCAGCTCCCGGCCTTCGAAGACCTGGTGCCCCGAGCGACGGGGTCTTAGAAGTCGAAGCTGTGGCGGCCGAGGTCGAGACGATCTGACCTCACCTGGAGGCCATTCGGCGCCTTCGGGACCAAAGACTGACCGGGACGACGGTCTTCAGCGTCGTCATGCGTCGTCGGATCATGCCGCTGCGTCGTCGAGTGCATAGCCTCGGGGAGTACGAGAGGCCGGACGACGCGACCTGCGAAGTCTGCGGTCGGCCTCTCTCCGACATGGGAGTCCTGGCCCGAACCTCGGCCGTCTTCAAAGATGTCGAGAGTGGCCTTAATCGGGGGCCGCGTCCCCTCGACCGGGACCATCGTCAGCTGGTAAGCGCAAGTTTTTTCGTTTGGGTCGTAGTCGTTTGTAGGAGGCTGATTTCGGTGTCATTCAGGGTCCGCCGGTGGCCGTGATCGCCGGCAGGGCTGGGACCAGCTCTGCTACGACGTCGACTCTGCGGAGGGCCGAGCCCAACCCTATGACGGCGCCAGAGCCGAGGAGGAGCGGCAGGAAGCGGAGAGCAAGGCGGTCTTTCTGGACTACTTGTCCAGGGGCGCAGGAACCGCCGCCTCGCCCGCGAAGCCGACGACGAGGGCGCCTCGTGGCTCGAAGGTCGAGAGAGGCTCATCGGCGAGCCAAAGCTCTGTCGCCTTGGCGGAGGCGGCCGCCGCTGTCGCTGCCGAAGAATCGGACCCTTTCGAGGGTCTGAGCTCTTCCTCCGAGGAGCAGGAGCAGGGGTCGGCCGCGAAGAAGGCGAAGGTCGACCCCTTGGAGGCGGTGGCCGTCAGCTCCGGAAGTCCTGTGGACTCCCCACCTCGTGCGGCCGAGGCGACCGTGGTGGAGCCTGCACGAGCCACACCCACAATCGCCTCTCTGCCGGGGGGCCAGACTCCGCGTCGTCCAACTATCCAGATCCGGCCTCTCTGCCAGGGCCGCCGTTGAGGCACACGGACTGGTGGCGTCGACCGCCACCTAGGAGGTTCTCGGGCGAGGGCCCCTCCCACTCGAGAGGGCGATCGATGGCTTCGGCTATCTGATGGATCGGGTGAGAGGTGCCCGAGCCCTCAACACACGGTTGGTCGCCGGCCTCCGCCAGCTGTGGGGGGTCGCTGAGGAGGTCGGCGCCATATACGACGAAGACCATTTCATCGAGTGCCGGTTAAGCTCGAGTCCGGTTTTCAGCTTCCATTTTCCTGATTCTTGGGCTGATAATTTTTTGCAGGACAACTTGTACGCGGTCCTTGGTCGGTCGCCGCGCAGATTCGTCGCCCAAGCCGAGGTCGACGGCCTCAAGAAAGAGCTGGTGAAAGTGCGGGTCGAGTCGGGGGAGGCCGCAGCTGACTTGAAGTCGCAGCTCTTTGCTGCGCGGGAGTCGGCTCGCGTCGTCCTCGAGGAGGCGAACAAGGCGCGTGCCGAGGCGGCGACGTCCGAGGCTCGGGCAACTCGGACCGCGGCGGCCCTCGAGCAGGCCAACCTCACGGTCGTCGGTAAGTTGTTGCGGTTTTCTCCGATCTTTGAGTCGAACTCTGATTCATCCTTTTGTAGGTCTTCATCGCCAAGCGGCGGAGCACGAGACTGAGATGCGACGGCTCGGGCTCCTCCATCAACACGTCGAGAGGGCCCGCTCGACCCTGGAGTTCACGCTGCGCCTGACGAAGGAGGAGCGCGATCGTGCCTTCGAGCAGGTCGACCTCTTAAAGTCGAGGCGGGTGGTGCTCCAGTCCGAGGTCGAGCAGGCGGCGACGGACCTTGGCTAGACGCGCGAAGAGGCCGCCAAGGTCCAAGATGAGCTCTCGGCGGCTCAAGTCCGGAACGAGCGCCTGTGAAAGAGCCTCGACCGGGCAGGGCAGGCTGCTGAGGTTGCTACGAAGGAGCGGGACGGTAAGGGTCGGCCCCTCCTTGTTTGCTCTGGTTTCTGGTCTTCCGCTAACGTTTCGTAATACAGGATTGGCGGGCGAGGTCCAGACCCTGAAGTCGGTGGGTCTGAACCTCCTTGGGGGTTGTACTCCGGAGTGTCGGACTTCATCCCAACGGTGGTCGTCGCACATGCTCTGCAGCAGCTCCTGGAGATCGTCTCCAATGTCATGATGAGGACGCTGGAGGACGGGTCCTCGACAGCCTTGACCCTGATCCGCTCCCACTACCCGGATGCGGATCTCGGCAGGGTCGTCGAGGGCTTCGCGTCGGGCTACTCGGACGAGCAGCTGGACGCGATCTCGGTGGAGACGCTGGAGCCGGGGGCGAAGGCCGTTGCCGACTTTAAGACGAAGGACTTCCTGCCCGAGCGATTCGGGCCGTTTCCCTATGTATAGGTCCAAATATGTAAACTGTCATTATATTAATAAAGAGTATCGTTCAAACAATATTGTTCGAGAAGTTTTGAGTTTGAATGTGAATTTTTGACCCTCCTTCGCATGCTGTGTCTGCTTTTCGCGCCCCCTCCGGCATCAATCAAACGAATAGGCCGAGTATAGCTCGTAGGGTCGGGTGTCAGACCCGATACAACCGTAGAGCATCATCAGCTCCTGATTCGTAGATAGCTTAGCCACAGGAAGGCTTCGAACGAAAAATGCGCGCGAAGTGTCGTTTGAGGGTCACCTGCGAGTTTGGCGCGGGTCGGGGGTCCGACCCCGAGGAAACAAAAAGACGAAAGAACGAATTAACGGGGAGCGGCGCCCCGACGCAAAAAATCGATAAACGCCGAGCGAAAAATGAGGTTGATCGTTTCGACATTGGCTAAGGTGCAGGTAAGTAGCCCCCGGGTGCGGGGAGTAGCCGGGTCGGCCAGGGTTTGCACCCCAAAACGAAAAAGGAGAGAGCGGAATCACAAAAATTTAGCTGTTTTTATTAGGTGTAGAACCGACGGAGGTTCTCGATATTCCATGCGTTCGCATGTTTCCGATCGTCCTCGGTTGCCAACTTGTAAGCACCGAGCCGTAGGACGTGCTTGATTACAAAGGGTCTCTCCCAAGGAAGCGACAACTTGTACTGGTCGGCTTTCGTTTGCACCCTTTTCAGCACAATATCTCCGACATTGAGCGTCCGACCTCTGACACGTCGAGCATGTAGTCGCCGTAGACTTTGCTGGTACTTGACGAAGCCTAGGAGAGCGACCTCGCGCGCCTCTTGCAGCTGGTCGAGGCCGTCTTGCAACGCGGCCTGCGATCTTTCCTCATCGTAGGCTCGGACTCGCGAAGAGTCGTAGTCGAGGTCGATCGGCAGCATCGCTTCCGCCTCGAATGTCAAGAAGAATGGCGTGAACCCGGTGGTTCTGTTGGGAGTCGTTCGCAGACCCCAGAGGACCGACAGGAGTTCGTTCACCCATCGTCCCGCTGCCCTTCTGACAGAGTCGTAAATTCGTGGCTTCAGACCTTGAAGTATCATCCCATTGGCCCGTTCGACCCGCCCATTCGTCTTTGGGTGCGCCACGGAGGCGAAGTCCAGGCGAATGTGATATTCGTCGCAGAATTCTCGGAATTGTCGACCGGTGAACTGCGCGCCGTTGTCCGTGATTATGGTGTTCGGGACCCCGAACGGACATATGATGTTGCGGATAAACCCGACCGCCCGGGTTGAGGTGATGTTGGGCACCGGCTCGGCTTCAATCCGCTTGGTAAACTTGTCGACGGCGACGAAGAGATGGGTGAAACCGCCGAGCGCTCTCTTGAATGGTCCGAGGATGTCGAGCCCCCAGACGGCAAAGGGCCAGGCGATCGGGATCGTCTGGAGCTCTTGTGCCGGCAGGTGCGTCTGTCGGGCATAGAACTGACAGTACTGGCATGCTCGGACAAGCTTTTGGGCGTCGGCCACGGCCGTCGGCCAGTAGAAGCCTTGTCGAAAGGCTTTGCCGATGAGGGTTCTGAGCCCGGCATGATGACCACAAATGCCTGAGTGGATATCGTCGAGCAGGTGTATGCCCTGCTCCTGAGGGATGCAGCGCTGCAGTATACCACTCGGGCTTCGTTTGTAGAGCTCGTCGTCCGAGATGATGTATGTCTTGGCTTGCCGCATGACCTTCCTGGCTCTGTCGGGGTCGGCCGGGAGAGTGCCATCTTGAAGGTAAGCGAAGATATCGCGAGACCAATCGGGGACGACCGCCATGATCTCTGCCCTTAGTCTGAGGGTCGGCTCGTTGCTCGGAGCTTCGACGAGCGGCCCCTCCTTGTTTCTGATGGAAGGTTTGGTGAGGACTTCGAGGAAGACGTCGTCGGGGACCGTCTGGCGTTCCGAGCCCATCTTGGCGAGGGCGTCCGCCGCTTCGTTGTCCCGACGTAAAACGTGATGGAGTTCGAGTCCATCGAACTTGTCCTCAAGCTTGCGAACTTCTTGGCAGTAGGCTTCCATCTTCGGATCTCGGCTGCTGGAAGCCTTCATGACTTGGCTGACGACCAGCTCAGAGTCGCCTTTGACGTAGAGGCGCTGAACGCCGAAGATGGTGGCTATTCGTAGGCCATGGAGGAGCGCCTCGTATTCGGCCACGTTGTTGGAGGCTCAAAACTGCAACTACAGCACGTATCGGAACCTGTCTCCTTTTGGAGAGATCAAAACGACCCTAGCCCCCGCGCCTTTGAGCATGTAGGACCCGTCGAAGTACATAGTCCCGTACTCGACGCTGTCGGAGGCTGACAGCTCTTGAGCTTCGATCCATTCGGCGACGAAGTCGGCCAGAACCTGGGACTTGATGGCCTGCCGAGGGATAAAAGCGATGTCGAGCCCCAGGAGTTCTATAGCCCACGTAGCGAGGCGTCCGACTGCGTCTCTACCACCGACGATCTCCTCGAGGGGGAAGCTGGTGACGACGTGGACAGGATGGCTCGTGAAGTAGTGTCGTAGCTTGCGGCTCGTGATGAGAATGGCGTAGATCAGCTTCTGCACCTGGGTGTACCGAGTCTTGGCGTCGGCCAATACCTCGCTGAAGAAGTAGACAGATCGCAGAACAGTCAAAGCCCGACCCTCCTCGTTTCGCTCGACGACGAGAACGGTGCTGACGACTTTCGAGGTCGCCGCGTTGTAGAGGTGGAGGGTCTCCCCTTGGGTTGGGGACGTGAGCATCAGCGGCGATGAAAACAGGGTCTTGAGCCGGTCGAAGGCCTCCTGGGCCTCGGTGGTCTAAGTGAATCGCTCTGCTTTTCGTAGTAACCGATAGAAGGGCATCGCTTTCTCGCCGAGTCTTGAGATGAAACGACTAAGGGCAGCCAAGCATCCGGTCAGCTTCTGGACGCCTTTTACGTTGCCGATTGGCCCGAGTTTGAGAATTGTGGAGATCTTCTCGGGGTTTGCTTCGAACCCTCGCTCGGAGATGACGAAGCCGAGCAGCTTGCCCGAGAGAACCCTGAAAACGTATTTTTCAAGATTCAGCTTGATCCAATAGCGCCGGAGGTTGGCAAATGTCTCCTCCAGGTCCTGGATGAGGTCGGAGGTCCGACAGGTCTTAATGACGATGTCATCGATGTAGGCCTACAAATTCCGACCCAGTTGGTCGTGGAAGCACTTCTGCATGCAGCGCTGGTACATGGCCCCCGCGTTCTTGAGCCCGAACGGCATGGTGATGTAGCTGAAGGATTCGAAGGGTGTGATGAAAGACGTGGCCAGCCGGTCGGACTCGCGTATAAAGATCTGGTGATACCCAGAGTAGGCGTCGAGGAAGCTCAGGGTTTCGCACCCGACGATCGAGTCCACCATCTGATCGATGCGCGGGAGAGAGAAGGAGTCCTTCGGGCAGGCCTTGTTGAGACTCGTGTAGTCAACGCACATCCTCCATTGCCCGCTCTTCTTTCTCACCATTATAGGGTTAGCTAACCACTCGGGGTGGTAGACCTCTTGAATGAACTTAGCCTCCAGGAGCTTCGTCAATTCTTCCCCGTTGGCTCGGCGCTTCTCGTCATCGAAATGCCGGAGTCGCTGCTTGACGGGCCGAGAGCCCGCGATGATGCCGAGGGAGTGCTCGGCGACTTCTCTTGGGATGTCGGGCATGTCCGACGGTGCCCAGGCGAAGACGTCCCGATTTCGGATGAGAAAGTCGACGAGCGCGCTTTTCTATTCGTCGAAGAGCGCTGTCCCGACCCTGGCCTCTTTGGAGAGGTCGGAGGGGTCAAGAGCGACATCCTTGGAGTCGTTGGCGGGTTTGAAAGATGTTGACGACTCGGGTTTGGAGTGGAGCGCTGGGCCCGACCTTTCTGTCTTGCGGATTGCGTCCAGCCAGGCCGGGCCCGATTTGACGGCGGCCAGCTCGAAGCTCTCCTGCTCGCAAGTCAGAGTATGTTGGAAGCGCGACGAGACCATGATGACGTCCTTTGGCCCGGGCATCTTCAGCTTTAGCTAGACGTAGTTGGGGATGGCTATGAACTTCGCGTAGCATGGCCGACCCAGGATGGCGTGGTAGGCACTGATGAAGGCCACCACCTCGAAGGTGAGCGACTCGCTCCGAAAATTGCTCCGGTCACCGAATGTGATTGGGAGCGTGATCTGACCGAGGGACGTCGCGTAACCCTCGGGGACGACTCCGTGAAACAAAGCGTGGGTCGGACGGAGGTCCGCCTCTGTCAGCCTCATCGCCCGAAAGGCGTCGGCATAGAGGATGTTGAGGGCGCTTTCTCCCTCCATGAACAACTTTGACAGGCGCACGGAGCCGACGATGGGATCAAGCACCAACGGGAGGCGCCCGGGCTGTGGAACGTGGTCCGGGTGATCGGCCCTGTCGAATGTGATCGGGGCCTCGGACCACTTGAGATAGCGGGGGACCGCGGGGTTGACAGCGTTAACCTCGCGCCATGTCCTCTCCTGACGGCCGCGGGATTCGCAGTAGGCCGCGGGGCCGCCAAAGATCATGAGTCAGTCATCCGGCTCGGGGAAAGCCGTTACCTCGTCTTCCTCGACGCCCTTGGTCTGAGGGTTGGTCTTGGCTGCCAAGGAGTCGGCCTGGGGTCCGCTCCTGAAGAACCTCTTTGCTAGGTGGCAATTCTGGAGGGTGTGCTTGACTGGCATAGAATGGTTGGGGCAGGGCCGGTCGAGCATCTTGTCAAAGTGGCCGTCGTGGTTAGCCGGTTTCTTGGTCGAGGGTCGGGCTGGGTGGTCCACGGCGGCCACGAGGTCATTATCGTGGCGCCGACCTTTGCCCTTCTTGCGGCTTGAGCTGCCGCTACCCCGCTCGTTGTGGCGGTCTATGGACCGGTCGAAGGGTCGGTCTCTCCGACGGTCGTTCCTCAACCTTTCGTCCTTCGCCCGACCTCGGTCGAAGTTGGTCTGCACGGCCTCTTCTCTGGTGGCAAAGGTTGTGGCGATGTCGAGGAGGTCCCGGACGGTCCGAGGGTTCCTTCGGACCAACTTGTGGACGAGCGCCTTGGACGTTGTGCCGCAGGTGAAGGCGTTGATGACGTCGGCGTCGCTGACGTTGGGAAGCTCGTTGCGCTTTTGTGAAAAGCGCTGGATGTATTCTCAGAGCGACTCGTCGGGCCCCTGCTTGCAATTCTTGAGGTCCCAGAAGTTACCTGTACGCGTGTAAGTCCCTTAGAAGTTGACGACGAAGATTTAGCGCAGGTCGTTCCAGTCTTGGACGCAGCCCTCGGGGAGGTGTTCGAGCCACCCTCAGGCTGAGTCGGTGAGGAAGAGCGGCAAGTACTGGATGGCGAACAGGTCGTTCGCCCCTCCGGTCCTGCAGGCGAGGCGGTAATCCTTGAGCCAGTGGACGGGGTTTGTTTCCCCGTTGTAGCGGCCGATGGTGGTCGGGGCGTGAAATCTCTGCGAAAATTTTGCGTGTCGGATGAGCGATCCGAACGCTCTGGGTCCGACCTCCTCAGGGCTTGGGCTGCTAGAGTCGAGGGAGCCGCGTCAGTAATAGCGGTCGTGGGAGCGTCTCCGGCGGGATTCGACGCGGAGCTCGCTCCTCGCCAGGCGCCTGGCGTCGATGGTGCCGCGGACATCAAGGTTGGGGCCGAGGCGAGGGAGGACTGACCTCGCATGGTGTCGAGAGTTCCGTTCCTCGACTAAGCTGTCGCGCGCCGAGCTCCGTCGGTCCTGGGGCCGGCGGTTGCTTTTCGTCTCCGACTGCTGGGGTCGAAGAGACGCTTCTGGTCGTTGAAGCGCGCTGCCGAGGTAGAAGCGTACGCGGTCGTAGACTTCTCTCAGCGCTGGATCCTCAGGGACAGCGGTCTCGTTGAGGATGCACGCTGCCTCCGCGAGGTTCTCGAGCGAGGTGTCGAAGGTCGGCGGCCCCCCAGCTGCGAGCTGCTGGTAGGCGGACCGTCCCCAGGCTCGCGCCGTGTCGCTGAGCCCGGCTGGAGCCTTGCCTCTAGGCTCGGGGCTGTCAGTGCATTCCGAGGGCGGTCAAGCTTGGCCGGCGGCGTCCACCGTGGGGCGCAGGGACAGGTTGGCACCCGGCGGCGTGTTGCCGAGAGTCGTCGGCTTCGCGCCCTTCGGGGCGTGAAGAGTGAAGCACTCTCTCGACGGGTCGTGCCCCAAAATGAGGTGGCTCCGAGGCCACCAACGAGGGTTCCTTCCACACGGAGCCTAGAGCCGGAGCTCGCCGCCTTCGCTCGCAACGAAGTCCAAGCTCTCGAAGTGAAAAGCCTGCCCAGAGACGAAAGTGGGGACTTGCCACGACTGACCGTCTCTAGAGACAGCGACCGTGAAGCCCCCGAAGCAGAGGTGGAAGACCGAAATGTCCCCTACAACGAAGTATGAGGCCATCGAAAAGCCGAAACAAGAGCACACTAAAAGAGAGTGCCCCCTTCCTGACGCGTCAACTGTCGGCGTTCTGACCACCGACACAGTGAATATACGATCGTGGTGGTGGTGTGCTTTCGGACTCTGTATGACCTAGTCTGAGTAAGACTCAGGAGGATTTTTTACCTGGTTCGGGCCACCTCGAACGGTGTAATACCCTACGTCCAGAGAGCGGATTATCTCGAGGATAATGTTACAAGACGAGATCCTCTCTTCGCGAGAGGACCCGGAACGTAGGCGAATGGGGGTGCTTGCTCGGAAGGATGCAAGGATCCCCAGGCTCTAATAGAGCTCGTATTTGTCTTTTGTGTGTTTGTGGCTGTTGCTTGTGGTGATGTTCGACCGTTGTTTCTATCACTCCCCGAGTCTCCCTTTATATCGAAGAGGGCCTTAGGGTTACAAATAATCGGTCCTACACGATCCTGCCGTTTCGTCGACATGTGGACCCTCCCGTCGTTGTCGCCATCATTTCGTTCCGTTCAGGCATGGTTGTGACCCGACGCGTTGTGCGCAGCGACGGGTACAGTGATGCTCGTCCGATCGTATCTAACAGTCGTCGCAGCTTTCTGCTAGAGTATTGCCGTGGTGAATCTCGTCCCATTCTGTCAGAACGGATGGCAGCTGGTTATTAAAGTAAATGTACCATAATGCGGTACTCACCTTCTAGAGGTCGCTCCTCAGGGGTCGATCTCCGGAGGCCGAGGTCTTCGCGCCTCACACGACCAAGACATGGCTGCCGTAGGTCATCGCTGAGAGGACGGAACACATGTCGCTCGACTCTGACCTTTTTTATCGGAGCGCGATCTGTCAGTTACTCGAGATACGTGATCCCGACAATACTATTTATCTATATCAAATATACCATCTGACTCCGTTGTTAATCCTGCTGACTCCAGTGAATGAGCTCGCTGGTTCCTTCCCCTGGTCCATAGAACACTGGAGTAGTACAGAACAGCGACCGCGCATTCGTGTGTTCCGTTTTACTCTGAACCTCACGATGCTTCATTCTTCATCGCCGCCCGTCAAATCAATGGCCTTCCGCCGCCGCTGCGCGCGCACGCACACACGAGAGGTCGTCGCGGACAAGACTGAGACAAGGGCGCCCGGCATTTGCTCTGCCGCCGCGCGCGCTCACGGGACGGTGGGCACTGCGCGCAGCATTACGCTGCAGCGCGCAGCTGCGGCCAGCGTGTACCGTACTTTTGCTGCTGGAACCTGCATCTGCGCCGCGCGCCCCGTTACTATACCTCGCCCTGGGCACTCCTGCCGCGCAAGATCCTGCGACCGATCTGGAAAGCCTGACGGAGGGGCGAAGGCGGTCAGCGACCGCGGCGCAGATTGTGCAGCGGGGGCGCAGTCTCGTCCTCACTGGCCTCGGTTCTGTAGGATTCATGCTGATCCGGATCGTTTTCGTTCCGGCGATCGCTCTCTGTATCACTGTATGGAGATTAAAATACTCTAGATACTGTGACATCTTGCAGAATGTTCACTGCACCATTATCATCAGCTTTTTGCTGCCGGCCAGGACGCAGGCGACGAACATGAATCCAGCTAGACCGACGTTCGGTAAGAAAACCCTCTTGAACACCCGCAGTTGATCAATGCTTCGTAACCAAGCCAGCGCCCGTGGTTTACATCGCTGTTGATCAACAGTCAGCCTAGCTAGCTAGCCGAAGAAAAGCTCGCTGCAGGCCTGCCTGCCTGCATGCGTCGATGGGACATACTCTCCGTCACCGACGCAAGGGCCTAGAACCCGCAGTGGTCACACTGAATGGATCATTGGATCGATCCAAGCAGCGGACATATCCAACACGATTTTTCGAGAGTTACTCATTTTAAAGTTCAAAAAAAAAATTTAATATCATTTTTGTTTTTTATTGTATTTTTTTTTTATTTTTAATATATATTTATTTCTCTTCTTTTCGTTTTTAACCGCATCTCATATTTTTTATTATTCTTAATCTCATACACACACTAAAACTAAAACTAAAGTAAATAAAAGTAAATAAGGATGGAAGGAGTACGTAACTGGCAACGCATCCACTTGCTCGTCGTCCGATTGGTGGTGGCCAAAGGTTTTAAAAACCGGCGTGAAAAATAAAAAAATTATTACAATAAATAAAAAAATTAAATAAATTCAAAAATCCTTTTTTTTTTTAAGAAAACTGATCGGTTTTATCGATTTTTTTAATTTGAAAGTAAATTAGTTTGAGCGGTTTTTTTTACCGATCGATTTGACCAGTTTCATACTTTTAAATTTTTTAAATTTTTTTTAAAATTTATTAAAAAAAATAGATCAATTTTTTAAATCGGATCGAATCAATTTCACTAAAAACCGCAAAAATCGATTGGTTTTGTAACCCTGTTGGTGGCTGCCGGGCTGGAGCAAAACTGTTCGCGTGCAGTTCTGCAAGTTTAGGAAGGCGCGAGAACCATGAAACGAACAAACCGTCTACTGTGAATCTGTGGTGCCTGGAGCTGCTGCTGCCTTCATATTTACACTCTCGCTTCTTTCTGCGCGCGCTACTATATACAAACACGCCTCGTCACTTGCTCCTCTTCGTGTCTCCAGCTGCTCCTGCTGTCCGTGACCGTGATAAGGTTTTGAGGACAGGGAGCAAGAGATGGCCAAGACGGCACCCGGGAGCAACGACCAGCAGCTGCGTTACGTGCTCCTCCTCGTCGTCGTGGCTGCTCTCGTGATCGGAGTCACCGGGGCCGTCGTCGTCGGCGCTGCCCGGCCGCCGCCGAGTCTCGTGATGGCGGAGCAACTACCGCAGGTGATGACCACAGTTACTATCGTTACATGCAAGCGCTGTCCCGGTATTTGGATTTGCCTGAACATTCTTCGAGCCCTGGTGTACGTAGGGACTACTCGCAAGGAGATCTGCGGCGGCGGGCCGTGGGACGAGGAGGCTGCTGGTCGGGTCGAGGGCGCCGACGACGTGCACCTACAACGAGTGCCGAGGGTGCCGGCACAGGTGCAGCGTCCGGGAAGTCCCCGTCGACGCCAGCGACCCCGTCAACAGCGCCTACCACTACAGATGCGTCTGCCACATGTAGCCTGGCCCGTTCGATCGATCTTCCTTTTGGAGATGGGAATGAAGCGTCGTATGGTTCGTGCAGGGCGTGAACAGCCTCTTTCTCTGTTGAATAAAGAAGCGGTGGCAGCTGTGAGTAGACTATATCGGTGATGTCTACCTGCCGTGCATGCGGTTTAATTTAGGAGTATCTATCAGTTTACTATGAGCAGAAACCGATTCGGAAACGCTTGGTTCCGACGACACTGTGGTCGTGTGATTGTGACATGTTTGCTCCGGCGTGGAGTATCTTTTTATGGAATTCGCAAGTTTTCCTTCCTGAGAAAGCCGAGGTTTTTCTTTTTTTTTAAAATTTTTTTTTCTTCTGATGACACTGCGCCTGACTTGGAAGTTGGAACGGAACGGACAGGGCCCCGCCATTCCCGTCTCCGCCGAACCAACAACGAACGGTAAGTTCACTGTTCATGACTAGGGTTAACAAACTTGCCGGTTTTTTAAAAAAATTTTAAAAAATTTTAAAAATTTTAAAAAATTTAAAAAATTTTAAAAAATTTAAAAAATTCGAAATACCTAAAATCAATAAAATCGGTCGATAAATCGATAAAATCAGTGAGTTTCAAATTTTAAAATCTGTTACTGTAGAAAACCAGTTTATACCAAACCATTCAAATTTTAAATTTTCGATTTAAAATAATTTTTAATTGATTTTTTCAATTTTCGCTGTTTTCGTTAAACCGGTTTTAGCGGAAACGAAATATTAAACCTTGTTCACGACAGCGGGCGGGCGGGCGTGGCACGCACCACTCACCTCAGCAATTCCCACCGGTAAGCCGCGGCCCAAGCTGTCAGCCTGTCAGTGACAGGAAGCGAGTCGTCTCTGCCGCCGTGCGCCCCACTAGCCCCCCATCTCGGCCACTCATCACACTCTCCTCCCCTGTACCCCACCGCGCGCCGCCCGCGAGTGGCCCGGCGCCGACCCGGCCGAACCGCGAGCCAGCGTGTCGGGTCAAAACCCACCCGGAGAAACGCTATTTACTCCCACAACAAATCTCCGCACCAGTTCCATTTTCCAAAGCCTCCTCTCCTCCACCTCCGCTCACTCGACCGCCCCGCCCGCCCGTGCGCCCGCCCCCGACGCGGCGAGCCCAGCGGAGCAGGCATCCTCGGCGGCTCCGGAGACGATGGGGGACGACTCGGAGGGGGAGACGGAGGAGTACCTCTTCAAGGTGGTGATCATCGGCGACAGCGCGGTGGGCAAGAGCAACCTGCTGTCGCGGTACGCGCGGAACGAGTTCAACCTGCACTCCAAGGCCACCATCGGGGTCGAGTTTCAGACGCAGAGCATGGACATCGACGGCAAGGACGTCAAGGCGCAGATCTGGGACACCGCGGGGCAGGAGCGCTTCCGCGCCGTCACCTCCGCGTACTACCGCGGCGCGTTCGGCGCGCTGCTCGTCTACGACATCTCCCGCCGCTCCACGTTCGACAACGTCGGGCGGTGGCTCCAGGAGCTTAGCAGTGAGTGCATTTGTTCGTTCTTTGGACTTCTTGCCTGGAGCACTGGACTAGCTCGCCCGCTTCGTGTACTAGGACTGAGAACCTGCGGTAGATCTGGTTGTTATTGTTGGCAAGGGACACGTGTTTTCAGTGAAGTACCGTATCTGCTTGCAGAATCTAGCGGCGAATTCGCCAAAACAAAAGCCTGATGTAGCTTTTAGCTTGATGCCTCACTGGTGATAAGATTTGATGTCTTCCTTTCTTATAGTGTAAACTAACTACATCGCAATGCTTTAGTCCTGGTCTGGATTGATCTGGTCTGAATCTGGATCTGAGTCCTGATTCTTGCTAGACTCGGTTGCGGAATGCTCTAGGAATGAATGCGTAGGACCACAGTGGCCAAAATTTTTGTGCGGGCTGCTGGACCTGTATTTGGGAGCGAAGTACTGACTAGTAGAATCAGTTAGAGAATTACTAAGCTGGAAGCTGTTCCTGTTATAGACTTCCACTTTTTTGTAGTAGCCGTTGTCTGATTGTTGTATTGTGGAAGTGTTCCATTAGCCAGGGTGAAGAGTGAGCGCAATGCTCACAGTATCCTGAGACCTGATTACGCTTCATTAGCATGCATGCTGCAAGCCTGCAGTTGCATGGGTCCAATTCCTTGTGGCAAAAGCATTATCAAATGGTACTCCTGCTAGCCAAAAAAATAATTGGCGTTTGTGCATGGTTTTGTGCCCCGAGCATCAATTATTGTTGAACCAGTGGTAGTGGCAAGTATAACATGGTTTTAAGTTCTATAGCACTCGAAGGGGTTCGCTTTGCATTTGAATCTTCAGCCATTGGAACTGTGGTATGAATGCCCTTGTCTTGTGCACAAAGGCTCATGTGAGGAACAATAAATCTGTAGTCATGCAGTTTATCAGTAAGGCAGAGCAAAGGCATCCAAGATACTGGCTTGCCTTCCTATTTAACACATAATTTTTGAAAGTTGAAACACTGAACTAAATAAGCGTTTGTCCTGGAGCTCACGTATCACAGTATCAGCATGCATCATGCATACTGAACCACAGATGTTTTAGGTATTGGTTAGAATACGCAGATTGATACTTTAAAGCAAGTATTGCTCCTTTTTTTGTATACTTTTGGATTTTAAAAATAGGATTATGCTTTCAAGATAACAGTAACTAGATCTTCATCTAATACTTGCTTTATTCACATGGATGCTGGCACGCTTTAAACTTACCTTCCTTGAAAGTTGATTTTTGAGTGAGATTGTAATCACCATCCAAATTCTCCAAAGCAATGAACTCTGTCTGTATTCCTTGAGAAATTTTGATTTATCATAATGCCATCATATGCAACTATATACAATTCTGCTCTTCTACTTGTTGATTATTCACTGCCTGGGATCCTTGCATGTCCATCACATGTTCACATCAATTTGTGTCTTGCGTTTGTTTACTGCTGCTTTGTCTTTGATAACACATTATATTTATCAAGATTCTACTGAAGTTATTGACTCATCTTTGAAATTCAATTGCAGCACATTCTGACACTACGGTAGCCAAGATGTTGGTGGGCAACAAATGCGATTTGGATAACATCCGCGAAGTGCCTACAGAGGAAGGCAAGGCTCTTGCGGAAGCCGAAGGCCTGTTCTTCATGGAGACCTCAGCTCTAGACTCCACAAACGTGAAGACGGCTTTCGAGATGGTGATCAAGGAGATCTACAGCAGTGTGAGCCGGAAGATCTTGAATTCCGATTCGTACAAAGCTGAGCTATCCCTTAACAGGGTAAGCATTGACGGCGATTCGAAAGATGACCAGAAGCAGTCAAATCGGTTCGGGTGTTGCTAGTGTATCATTGGATTGGGCGTTACCAATATAATGATGTTTTTTGCTCTTGATTATTGCATGTAAACTGTCCTCCAAATATTCACTTTTGGTTGGGTGTTTCACCTGAGTTACCACTTACCAGACTATTATAGTGGGAAGAGAATGGGTCTGTATTTTGGTTTAGCCCGATTTGTAAAAAAAAGTTTTTTTTTTCTTGGAGGTCAATGTTTCGTTCTTGTTTTTCTCTCTACAGCAAATCGCTGCCGAAAGGGGCAGATTGTTTCAGCATTTCTGCTCTGCAACGGTGGCCTGCACGCCCAGCGATGTGTATGCTCGTACCACCGCCGCTGGATGTCGTCGCAACCGGGGCCATTTTCGCTGACTGGCGCCCATTGCGCTCGGCTCTGTTTCCGTCCGTGGTCTGAACTACCATGGCCCTGTGACGTTTCTTTAGGTTGCGGACCAAGCGGGCTCGCTGCTGGTCTGGCTTCGTCTACGATTAGGAGTACGACACGGAGAGTGGGTAGGGTGATCCGCGGCGCTGGGCGACTGGGCCGCTGTACACTAGTGGTCACGGTGTGGGGACAGCAACTCGATTTGTCAATGGCTGGGCTGGCAAAATGGCATTCTCCACGACGTGGGTACCTCAAATCGAATCAAGTGGCAACGCACGGAGATTGCTGAGGACGCACAGCACAGCTTGTCCGGCGGATCGCATTACCTGTTCTCCCCAGAAAATTCAAACGCACAGACGCACGTCGCGAACGCATACGCGCAACGGTGCAGTAGCCGCCGCGGTAGTGCGGAGCACGTACCACGAAGCGCCAACCGCCGGCGGTTGACCCGAGCGGCACGCCACAAATTCGACTCGCCGTGCCCTCACTTGGTCCCGTCCCACGGTCCTAGCCAGCACTCCACCATTCCAGTTTTCAGCCGTACGCAAATGCAGCAGCAGCAGGAGTCCGTGGTGCGTATGGGTCCCTGCGGCGGCGGCGGCGGGACCGCCCGCGACGTGGACATGCGCGGCGTGGACCGCGTCGTGAAGGTGGCCGTGCGCCACGGCGCCGCCGTCGACGCCGTGTCCGTGCTGTACGCCCGCGGCGGGCGGGAGGAGTGGACCGACCTGTGGGGCGGCCCCGGCGGCCGCCTCGCCGAAGTCTGCC
>BCLG01001803.1:61322-78649 GCA_001602295.1 Zoysia matrella
CGCTGCGGCGAGTTCGAGGGGAACTTCGTGGTGCGGTCGCTCACGCTCGTCAGCAACGTACGAGCGTACGGGCCGTTCGGAGCGCAAGCGCAAGACGGCGGCGTCCCCTTCGCGCTGCCCGCGTTTGGTGCCAGGATCGTCGGATTCCACGCGCGGTCCGGCCGCTACCTCGACGCCATCGGCACCTACGTCAAGGTGGAAGAACCTCCGCGCCGCGACCGCACTTGATCGTCGTCACCGCGGTATGCGTTGACTCCGGCCAGGCTCGAGTTTAGCTAAGGTTCATGTGATTCGTCATTTTCTTCTTTCACTCTCTGTTACTGTAACTGTAATCGTCATAATCGGCTGTCATCCTATAGTACTACGTCTCTCTGTAAACCAATCTGCGTCGTATGGCACTGCGAGTCTGAATGAACCTGACCGCTCAACGACACGAGCGCCGCGGCGTGTGCATGGTGCCGTACGCGTACGTGTACTGGCAGCTGCACTTTACTGCAGGAGCATTGCGTTCAGCATGCGTACATGGGACGAGATCAACGGAGAAGCTACGAGCAGGCCTAATTTGCCTTGCGCGTAGGCCTTACCGTCCGGCCTCCGGGACCATGCGGGATGAAGCCGAGCGGCGACACGCTCTCTGCCTAGCCAAAGCCGAAACGACCCAACATCAACGCCGTGGGAATGTGGGATGCTGATGCGTCTAGATGAACTAGAACTGAAAGCGAAACGAAGTGAAATGAAACTATAAGTTGTTGGAGCCGCATGCACGTTTCACATCTTGGAAGCTGGAAGTCACGAATTCCCACCGAATTTAGCAGAAAATTCACAGCAAATTAACAAGTCTAACGGTCACGAGTTCCCACCGAATTCAGCGTAAATTTGTAGGTTTCTCCTTGAGAAGGGGCCGGCTCTGGCATGCATGGCCGTGGTCCTCAAAGTGGCGTCTCCCAGCAGACAAGTCTTAACGGTAGGCGAGCGTCCTTGTTCGTGCTCCATGGATGGATCAGTGTCGTTCTCACTCCATGGATGGACCAGCAGCGTCTGATTACAATCCAAGAGCGGATTTAAGGCCGAAAGCTAAAGAGAAAAAGAACAGAAAAAGTTCAGTTTGGTGACTTGTGGTCTTCTGGTTTCATACCAGTTGTTGAGCACGATTACTCCTCACTCGACCGTCGAGATCGATGGAATTCCGCGCATAATGCAGGTCCGGTGCCTGCGGTTCCATTAACAGGGCGTCGTCGCCGAGAACGATGTGCAACCAGATGGAACCTTCAGGCTTCGGAGGCCCAGTTCAATACTTCCAGAAACTTGAACCACCTGCGTCCTGTTCTGTTGCCTGTGGTTCTTCCCCTCATGGACACTCTTCTGCCATGATAAGACCCAATCAGTTCTGGCTCCCATTCCTTCCAAGCTCCGGACGACATGACACGGTTGGTCCAGGGCTCCCGCCGCGCCGCAGGCCCGCACCTGGTCGGCTCCGGTAGGCGGTAGCCTCCTGCTGCCCATTACAACAGTGCAAAAACCAGTTGGCGCCGTCCCCACGAACCGGGACATTGCGTAATGCGTATTATGCTTCCAGTAGATGTCTAGCTTGCCCACATCTTAAAACTCTTTACACGGGCATCAATGCTTTGGTGGACCAGACGACGAGTGACCATGCCACACACAGCAAGCGCTGCCAGCTGCCACTGATCTTCGGAACATCATGATCGTCCACTTTACAGAAATCGTCGCGAAAAGCATATGTGAAAGGGCCTACTTGTCTGTGACACTTCGCGACGATTCGGTACTACGAATGGCTTGTAAAGTGCATGCAACACACACAGATCGAATCCATCCGAAATGGGAATTAGCTGTGGCATCCCAGCCAGGATTCCACCAGATTGTCTTACTTTGCAGGGAAGGGGTATCGAGAGGGTTAGATCGGATTGGATGCGCCCACGGCACGCTGTCACGGAGGAGCTAGGCACCCGAATCGGTTCGACGGGGACGGCGAACCTAACATCTAATTCGCGTAGCTTGATCGATCGTCGCCAGCGTCGTTCATCATTTGTTCGATCTGTAATCTGTATCCACCCTTTTCGTGCTCTTTTTTCCTCCTTTTGCGTGGGTCGACGCATCAAGCATGCGTGGCGCGATCGAGCACGGCGGTCGATGGGGATGCTGCCTCTCGATCCCAGACCCAGGGCGCGCGCGCGTCGTCCATGCATGCTGATGGCAGCCGCGTCTTCTTCATCCGGGACCGAGTTACTCGCGTGAGAGAGGCCTGCACGCACGCAGAGGCTTCAAATTAAACCTTCAATTCGGTCCTTGAATTGAATCTTGACGGGCGATTGTTACTTACCATCGATCAGTCATCACTTCGTCCAGTCTGTAGCCTGCAAGGAGCGTACGTGTAGCGTGCAACACGGGCCATACCCTCAGATCCAGCGTACAGTGGCGTTGGCAGCTAAACGCTGATGGATTATTCGTCGGCGCCGTGTACACCGACCACGACTCGTTGCCGCCGTCTACCTCCCGGTCGGTCGCCGTGATCGTCGCAGGTCCACAGCCTCGTCGCCGCCGTAGTAGGGGGACGCCGGCCCGCGGTGACGGGATTTTAGATGGCGATCTCTCCACGACTCCGTGTCCGTCCAGGCACGACCGTTGTCCGGGGCGAGAGCGGGTTGGGCGTCCGTCGTGACACCGAACGCGTCGAGCTTCGTGGCCAATGTTTATGCGATCAGCACCGTTCTCGTGGGACATGAGGGTCCTGGCGCTCGCTCTGTGTCACAAGCCGTGTTGTGCCCGCTGCTCCCGCCGAACGAGGCGCGACATGTTCTCGACCCAAAGACGAAGGAGGGGAGCGAAATCGACATGTGAAGCGCGTGCTGGACCGCGCGCGTGGCTGTGCGAGCGCCGCGCCGCCGGTTCACGCCGATCGCGCTCGCCGGCCGGGAAAAGCCGTACTTTAAGGTTGATCGGCGGACCGGTGGAACGCGATCGAGGACGACGCCACTGAAACGGATGAACGATCGGGTACGTGTCCGGCCGTGAGCCGTGGCCTGTGTACTGGAGGAGGCGGCAGATCGGTCACGAGCCGCAGCCGGCGTTGCCGCGCGTCTCCATGCAGCAGAGTGTACTGGCCGACACGTACAGGGAAGGAGGAGGAAAATGGCCAGGCATGGCATTGAACGCGGCCCGCCTGCGCCCGGCTGTTTTCGATGCATGGCGAAAGTTTGGCGCCTCGTAGTAGCGACGTTTAACCTTCAGACTGTGGAGATGGAAAACGACCACTGGAAACCCCTTGGCATTGCCAGCTCCAGCTCCAAAAGACAACGACGAATGAACAAACAGATCCTTCAAATGTCGAGACGCAGAGTGTGTATTAGCCCGTTGAACTGCTTGCTAAAATATAAGTACTGAATACTAATTGTGAACATGTAAAGCCGTGACGGATCTTTTCAAGCTCTGAGGAGGCATTTTCAAGCGATTGTTTTTTTTTCACAGCTTCTACGTCTGTCCAGCGTCGTGTTCTTCTCTGTTCTCACGGAGTCACGGAGAGCGGACAAACCGGAGTGGTTGCGCACTAGGTACAGTTCCCACGGCGTTTTCCCGGGAGTAAGAAGCGGGCGGCGAGAGCGACGCCGAACCTAACCGCGAAATTAGCAGTGAAATACGGTGGCTTTTCGGCCGGGTCCCTGTTGAAGCTGCACATGAACCGGAGAAAGGCAACAAAGACCCGGCCTGACGCCGCAACGTTGGCGCCATTCCAGACCAGAGCTTTGTGTTGGGCAGTACTGTTATATACAAGCTGAGTCGGGATGTCAAGAACTTTGGGATCATCTGTATGCAACAGCAGCAAGTTGGGGGTGCATGAGCTGCAATGAGATCCAGCGAGGAGCGAGGGATCATCGTAGAAAAGCGACGCGTAACCTACCGATCTTTGGTAGGGCGCGACGAGAGGAAGGCGACGGCAGAATACGCAGCAACAAGAAGACGCAGGACCATCAAGCAGTAGTGTAGAGTCTCACGTACGCCAAGTAATAGACGAGAGACTCTGAATTCCGACTGCTTAAAAGGCTTGAATTCGATTGCCACTGACAACTTGTCACATCACACTCACAATAACGAGGCGACGGCAGAATACGCAGCAACAACAAGACGCAGGACCATCAAGCAGTAGTGTAGAGTCTCACGTACGCCAAGTAATAGACGAGAGACTCTGAATTCCGACTGCTTAAAAGGCTTGAATTCGATTGCCACTGACAACTTGTCACATCACACTCACAATAACGAGCTCGTTATCTGGTACTCCCTCCGTCCATTAGACTTTTTCAAATCAACCTTTAACTATTTGTTTTATTTAAAAAATTTAGAAATATAAAAATAAATAAATCAAATTTAAATTACTTTTAATCATGAATCATTTTATAATAAAATAAATAATATTTTCACAAACAATTTGAATAAGATGAATAATTTTAAAAAATTAAAAAAGTCACTTACGATGGGAACGGAGGGAGCAGTCTTCTGAAAATATCCGATGCGAGATGACATGTCACGGCAAAATAATGGAGGTACTAGCAATAACAATACAGCTAAACTGAAGCGAGAGTGATGGTACATCAGCCTCTCTGAGAATAACTATCACAGACAAAATGACGCAGTAGTGCAGGGTTCAGTCCAGCTACATTGCCAGCTCATTGTACATATTAGGAATCGGTGCTTGTAATATTTTGCACCGTCATCTTATACACAAACTATTTGGTTATCATCGTAGTAATATAGTTCCTGGAAAATATTGAAAGAATCGCGTCGCTTGCCTTCACCGACGGCCTACAGACTGTTAGCTTCAGAGCTCAGAGCTTCCCTTGCCACTGCCACTGATGTTGTACTTAGATCTTTTTCCTATGTACAAATCATTTCCTCCACGGCTCCACCGACGACCTATGCTGATTAGAACTCCATTTTCATGTGGCCTGATTGTAACTGACCTGTATCATCATCAAATGAAAATTTGGACATGTCAGTAAAAATGTAATCCCTGGACTAAGGCCTACAAGATTCGTCAGAACATTATGGACTTATTACACGGACCATGAAAGCTCTGCGCTGAAACCCCGTTCTCCTGGCTTTGCCCATTCTCGATATGGAAAACACCAGGCAGATCCTCCTCCCAAAAGTTCCTTTGCTGAAAGATGTGCACCGGCTATATTAGGATAAGATTCCTAGCGATTCTTCAGAAAATTAAATTCATTATAAATTAGTCAGGTGTCAATCACCTGCAAGTTTGAGCTGGGAGTTCCATCCTGAAAAGCATACTGTGCATTGGTAGCCTGAGACAGAGCCAGGTCTAACGGATTCAGGTTGCATTGGTTCTCCATGCCGTTTGAAACAAACGATTGGAAAACATCTCCTTGATCGCTGAATGGAAACCCTGAGCTGGAACTTTCCAGTGAAAAGACTGAACTCGCTGAAGGGCCACAGGCTTGGAACATCTGCAGTTACATGTATAGCAGCACATGTAAGTAGCTTCTGGTTTAGTACATCAAGACAAGATCAGAAGGACAGTTTAAGCTCACGTCTTTCTGTAGGAGATTAGGCAGGTTGCTGAAGTCAAGTGGATTCATAGTTGCAAGCTTCATGGACAGGAACTGGCCATTACTAGAATTTATCAGAATTTTGAAAGGTGCATCCCAGGGCATTAAGTAATTTGTGCAATTGTGCTCTTACCTCGACTTGCCGTTGCAGTGATTGCACGTAGTTTATGATCTCATCAAGCATGAGTGCCTTGCCAATCACCTTCAAACAAACAAAATTTTGGCAATAAAGTCGATTTCTTTGTGGTTAAGGTCTTACGAGCTTGTATCAACCAGTACTTGTTCACCCCAATTCTCACTAAAAAAAATATACCTTGTTGCATCCCGGCACCAAGTCCTGGAGAACCTTCATCCTCTGGCTGATCCTTTCTCTTCTGACCTGTCAATAAAGCAAAACGGTTCAGCATCGAGACATGGAATTCAACAGGCCAGAAGGCAGCATAACGGTAGTCAAAATGAGCAGAAATGTACCCTCTCTGCGAGGCTGTGGCTGTCAGTAGCCTGCCCTCTCCTCGCCCTGACATGGACGTAGTCCTTGGGAGGCTCCACCGGCTTGGCATTCTTACCCTTCCCCGGCTTCTGCCCGTTGTCCTCGACCGAGATGTCGCTCCCGGCCTGCTCCGCCTTCGGCTCCACGGGGCTACTCTCCTTCTCGACTCCGTCTGTCTTGCACCTCTTGGCGTCTGAATCATTCTGCTCCCCAGTCTGCCATAGTAATCGAAGAGAATTTCAGTCAGTGACCCAGGACTCTTGAGCTAGGTACTGTCCTACAGTAGTTAGCTAGCATAGCGTGGCTCACCTGGGAAGAAGACTCCTTGCCTTTCCCTTTGAGCGGGGCGGGCGCCTTCCTCTTCTTGGCATTGACATCCCTCATCGCCGAGGCCGGGTCAGATACCGACGACGTCTCCCGCGAGCCGCCGTTGCTCGCCGCGAGAGCTGGAGGCGGCAGCCCGAAGAGGCCGGCGGCGCCAGCGAAACGCTCGCCGCTGAAGCTGGAGAGCCGCGCTGCCCGCTCCGCAAACCCCGGGTCGCCGCAGAACTTCTCCAGGGAGTCCCCGCCGTCGCGGCCCGCCGCGCCGTCCAGAACCGACACGCCGCCGAGTACCCCGAAGTCGAGCCTCGGCGACGAGCTCAGCAGGCTGGCAATGTAGTCGCCGCTGGCGGGCCTGCTCTCCATCGCGGCCGTAAGAAAGTGAGTACTGGGAGGGAGTTAACGAGCGCGCCGTCCAAGAAGCACCCCCGTGCTAGGTGGCGAAACGGAAGCAGAAGAGGAGATTTTATAGGAAGGGGCGGCCTTGGGAGAAGGAGGTGGCGTGGATGGATGCTTGGGGGAATGGATTATGGGCTGGAGGTCAAAGTGGTGGTGAACTGGTGATGCGATGCCCTGCTTCCTCCGGCTCGGCAAGAGTGACAGATTAACCCGGTCTGACATCACAACTTTATTAACCTACACGGTGGATTTTGATATGAAGAATTCCCTTCATGTTTGCTGCTCTAAATTTGTGAAAAATCCTCATGTATAAGCTGATGTATGACAACTTAAAGCGTTGCTGCCCAATTTGAAACGCATGGTGTTTCTGACTCAAGTCTTGAACTGAGTAAGTACTAGTACCTCATTTAGATTTGGTTCAAGTCAAATGTTTTTAAATCTAACGTTCAACAGTGAGACAAACTGTCATAATTTACAGGCCTTTCTACTCAAAAATATTTGCTGTTAGATAATCATGCTCAATTGCCATGCTACTATCCTGCATCTTTTGATCTTTATATGCATTTGGACCTCGTCCCTTCGTGTCCATTTTCTATGGCAGCATAGTAAGGTTTGATAACGAAGTGACCAAGTAGAGTGTCGTCCCCGTCAGTGCGACTTCACGACGAAGATATCCATTAGAGCCCAGACTAGAGGATGTGGATGGAAGAGGAGACAGTAAGTGTCAAGAGCAGAGGAAGTGAAAATGAGTGAGGCTGACAAGGTATTTTACAGGGTCCAGGAGATCGACATCCTATCCAAGGCAGTGGCAAAGCTAGAGCAAATAGTGCACAACTTCACAATATGCATAAAAATGTTTAATTTAGTTATTTATAGGTACATAAATTTTGATTTAGAAAGTACGTATATAGTAAAAATTTAGCAATTATGAGTAATTTTTAAAATTTTGTGGGTGCATTTGCACCCACCATGTCTTACTTAGCTTCGCCAGTGATCCAAGGAGTGCAGTTTCCATCTTGTATGCATCCGAAGGCTCATACAAACTGTTAGGCCTAAACCTACAGCGTAAACCAAACTTCTTCTGCCCTTTTGTGTTGCTGTTATTGCACATTCACGGCGAAAACTTAGGACTACTTGACTCAACATAAGAAAGTAGCATACTATGTATGCCAAATTATATGCAAAAACATAGCGATAGGAAAATATAACAAGGACGCATTTATGCATGCTAATCGTCACCAGGCAATAGCTGCTGTTCAAGGTACGGCTTCTAGCAATAGAAAACGGATGGGTTCTTCAAACCCCACTGCCTAATCTGCTCGCTCCAAAACTGCATTTGAGGTTACTTCTGACGAGCTACGTGCCCCCACATCCAACGGAAGATTACCCTCGTTGGATAACTCGGCCTGCCTAACCTTTCTTCGCAATTTTCGGCTCCGTCTTCTCGTCGATATGAAGAGATGGACCTTTTCGTGCTTGCACGATGTTCAGATTCAGAGAGCTGCCGGGACTGCTTCCATGACGGAAATGGAAGGCAAGCCGGGGTCCCAAACTTTGCTTCGTTGATGCCACCAGTTCGTTCCATGAGCTCTCTCACGTTCAACCCAAATTCATCGACCGTGGGGCTTCAGTGCAACTTTGCAAGCAAGCCAAATTTGCAAAGACAGAATACTCAACTTGCCATGAATATACTTACTCCACAATCCACATACAGACAGAGCTATCGGTGAAACTTCCTTCAACCTCAAAAGCACTTACTCCTGTAAACAACTCGTACTACCTTCAGATCTGCAAGATATTGTACTGTACATGAATTGATATTGTATTTGGGATATTTTTGTCATATAAAAACCATTAGAACTGCGCGTTCAGACCAAGTTTAAAGCTGTAACCAACACGAATTTGACAACTCACAAGTGGCGTGCATTTGAATATTTGTCCCTCGAGGCATCGCAAACACATTCTCTTTGTCAACGGGCGCAGCAGGGAAGGGCTAGCCAGAAATAAAGAAACGGACTGACAGTAGAATAACCTCTGGCTGCTAAACCAATCACCGAATTCTAATCAGCCTCCCATTATTCTAGCCGTGTCTCCAGTTAATCTCCCGATTTGTTAATATATCTTGCCTCGGGATCCCTGCCGCGGTCACATGCATCAGTACGGCGTTGATTTTAAACAACCCTCGACTGTAACAGTACGTCCTTATTTGCAATTTTCAAGTCAGAAATGTAACTCACCCCGTCACGAACAAGTCATTCAGGATGAAAGGAGCTCGATCCATCTGACACTGAATCAAGAAGAGATCGAGCATATTTTTTGGCTGGTTTGAAGAAGAAACCAAACGTAGCTACCACTGCATAGATCTTTTGAACAAAGTCACTCGCCTTGTCAGGGAAGAATTGAACTGAAGCCGACCGTGTTCAACAACAATGGCCTAAAAATTCTACCAGCTGAGCTTGCAACCTGCACTACTGCCACTTAGCTACTGCTGCCAAGATCAAGCCTGTTTCGCAGTTCCATCGTGCCTTCCTTCTCAGCAACTACCCCGTCGTCCAAAAGCTGGCGAAGTGAATCGCACACGGTTCTTGACCATAACTCGCTCAAGGGACTCTTCTCCCTCCTTAATCATTCACCGGGGACAGTACCATCAACCAAGCGCTGTACTACCAAGTGGCAGATCTTCTTGGAATATATAGCGGTAAACAGTAGATTAGGTGGTGGCACTAGTACAATCAAGCGTACTAACCCTCCTCATCAAGCTCAATCAATCATTTGGGCCGGAAAGGGGAATCCATGGGCGTCCATTCATCCATCCAAAAACTTGGAAATTTTCAAGTGAGCTTTGGTGCAGCAACGCAGCTACGGCAACCCAGCCGGAGCGAAGGCCCGGAAGCCATCTTACGTGTCCAGTGACCTCCGCTTCCTGTCAGTTTACTAACAGAGTGGCGCCACGATGTCGCCACCTCATCGGGTTTTCTCCAATGGCCGTGTTCGTCTAGCTTCGATGTTTGTTTGCATAGTTGTTGGATCTGAACTTGGATCATAAAGTTTGGTGGATCTGAAACATATAATATGCAGGGCTTGCCTCATACATATTCCCTTGCTGGGATCAATGATTGCTGCCATTTCTAAGCTTCCCGGTTCTCCAGTCGGGCTCATGGACTAGACTTACCATTGTTTATGTTTCCATAAACAAATGCCAAACAAACTAATTAGCTACTCCATTTTTTTTACAGCATAATACTCCTCTGACAGTACATAATCCGATGGCATTTTTTTCTGATATCCTCTGATCGGCAGCGAAACTGTTCTATCGTGAGGCTAGCAGTACGTAGGTTCCCCATCTCGTGCTGTACCGTTAATTCCGAGCAGGCCAACTTGAATGCATGCGTGATACGAGCACAGCGACGGCGCTGCGTTTTTAGGGCACGCCGTGGCGCGGGACCGGCCACGGGCTCTGTTCGATGCCTCGTTTGACTTTTGGCTCGGTTGTCGTGCAGACGGCCATGCATCGATCTCGCTCTCGTCTCAACAGCGCCGTGGAGAAGCGCGAGAAGATGTCGAGGTGTCAACGTCCTAGCCTAAGAAGCAGGAAGAGGAGGGAGATGTCAAGTAAAGTGGAGTGACTGCTGCCTACGTGCGAAGTAGAAAGTCACTGCTAGGAATAGTGGTGTCTGTCGTCGATTTTAGGAGTAGTTTATAATCTTTTTCATTCACAAAATATGAATTTCAAACTTGGCCTAGTTTTTTGCCCTCAGTTTGTGTAGTACAAAGTGCAAAGTAAAAATTCAAAACAGGTCCTTGATATATGTTTGTGTGTACAAGGGAAAGGTGTGTCTACCTCGAAAAAGTCTCATGAACATGAACAGCAATGTTAGGCTCGACGCAGCTTTGCATCACACCGCAACGACACACCGCTCTTTGCACGGCCGGCATAAGTGGTTGAAGTGCGCCTGATCGATTGATCTAACAGGGGGCAGAGCTTTGAAGCGAAGCTTGGAACCCTCGCACAGTGCCGTCCGAGCCGAGACTTTGTGGTTAGAAAAAGTTAAAGCGCGAACAAAGGGAAACGATCTTGGAGATCTTGGGTGCGGTGCGGCGGGCACTGTGCGAGATCGATGGACGGGTCACCACCACGAACGCACTGCTCCGAGAGCGGTCTTTACAAGTGTTCGCTGTAGCAGCCGTGGAATGCCTCTGGTCGAGTAAAAAGCTTGTCGACCTAACGTGCAACTGACGACGATGAGGTTTGAACAGTGGCTGCCACCCGCAGAAAAGAAAAGTCAAATCACCTGTAGTTAAGTGGTGCAAACTAAATCTATGACAAATGAATTTCTTGCAAATAAAACTGACTGGTCTGGATTAGAGTGGATCTGAGCCCGGTTAGCCCGAGGAAAGTGATGACGCCGAGACAACGATGCCGGTGGCTGAGCATGGATCGCATGGAGGTGGCGGCGGCGAAACCGGAACGCGGAGCGTGGCAATGAGGAAGGCGTGGCCTCGTCGGGGGAGTCACCGCAAATTGGCGGCGAGGGACGGGATCCGGTTGGCCGGAATTGAGGCGACTACCGACTACGCCACAAGCCGCGGAAGGGAAGAGGAGACGCGGGCCTGGCCCATTACGATAGCGACCCAAGTTCGATTGCAATCAAAATCCCAGCCCGAAATCTGGAAGCATGTCAACGAAGTGGGTCGTTCAAGAGAATTACGTGGGCTGATATCGGCTGCTGGCACCGCACCGCCCACTCATTCGATAAACCCATGCAAGAAGTTGGATCGCGATCCAAATTCGAGGCCCAGGTGACGGAGCATATCACTGAACCGGCCGATTTACAAATAACCATGGTAGATTTGGTTAGAGAATTGGATTAACAAGCTAATTGTATATTTAGTTTTAAGGTTTGCGCATTCGAAACTGAAAAAAAAAATTTCAAAGTGAATCTGTCGTTTGGTTTGATTTTTAACACCGTTAGTAACAAAATTTTTTAATGATTTAAAAAATAAAAAAATCAATAATAATGAAGACCATGGAGAAGAACGTAAATACCTATATTTACTGTTGAAATTTTTAAAAATAAAGTACATTCAAAATATTGTTAAATCATTCAAATTTTAACTTAAATTACATTCAAAATACATTTAATTATTGTTGAATTTTTTTATATGCTATTAAAATTCTTTTCCTGCAAAACAGATCAATTGTGCAAAATAAATAAAAAATATGATCAATAGTGAAAAGAGAAACATGTCTTTTTTACGTAAAACTTAACATCGTCAAGTGAAGATAATAGAATAAGTTCAATCTCATTATTCATTTTAAAAAACCAAAGTCAAATATGTAAAACCTAAAAAAAAAATAAAATCAAATATACATAAGCATCTACTCCCTTTGTTCTCCTTTTGTTTACTATCCCTTTGTTCTCCTTTTGTTTACTATGTCACCATTGTTTTTTAATTGATGTCACCATTGACTTTTAAATTTTAAATTCAACTTTGACTATTAGTCTTATTCAAATTTTTTTGATAAATTTAATATATTTTGATATAATTTAATTTATCATTAAAACTATTTGAACCACTTAAATTTTTACATATTCAAGCAATTTTTTTAACAAAACAAATGGTCAAAGTTAAATTTAAAAGTTAACGGCGGCATCAAATACAGAAATGAGTCGGTAACCCACACCAAAAGGAACCAAAGAGAGCAGATCGTAAATCAACTCAACCAATGAAACAATGCCAATGCAGAAAATTTAGACAGATGTGGGGGTAACAGTATTAATTGCCACATTAGAGTCGCTACTGGTAGCAAAAAGGACGACATAACATTCTCCATGGTAACACGATCGAAAGCACAGTAGTTTCCTAGTACAACCGGGAAAAATCCAGATCCAAACTGCATAACGAGGAACAAGCAGATTACTCGTCCTCCTGGCTGCGGAGCCTGGCGAGCTTGTTGGTGACCACGATGTCAAGCTGAGCGGCACGCTCAACAATCGCCTTGCGCTTCCTGGTGGAGACGTTGTGGGCGATCTCAGCACAGTAGGTCCTGTGTTTGGGAAGGGCACATTGCATCAGTAAAGAGCTCGCTATGCAAGTTTGACATACCAGTAGGCACGAGCTTTGGTATTGGTAGTTCATACCTGTTGTGCATCATGAGTAACTCTAGCTCAGCGACGTTGTGCACCAAAAACTTCTTGAACTTGTTGGGCAGGTAGTGCCTGGTCTTCTTGTCAGAGCCGTATCCAATGTTGGGCATCAAGGTGCAGCCCTTGAACTTCCTCCTCACACGGGAGTCAATACCCTTGGGCCTGCGCCAGCTTGGCTGATATCAAGTAAAAGGTACTCCCATATTAGTCCATGAAAGGAACCAGAGCCATATGTTTCATTTGTATCAGATTAAGGAGTGGATTCGAATGCATCAGTTTACTAGGATAAACAGGATAAACATTTTAACATAGTCATTACTACATGAGGAAAAAAATCAACATCACAAAAAAATGGCATCACATTAGTACCATGTGACTTGCCAAAGTTTACGTCTATTTGGTTCTAGATGCAACAAATTGTTCAAATTCAAGAATGCTTGACTAAGCCAAAAACGTTTCACTACTTCTAGCTGATCTATAGACCATCTGAATTGATGAGCTGCCTTCACTACCACTGAACAGTCTACTGATTTATCCCATTCAAAAACCCAAAGTTTGCTGAAGCCTAAACACAAGGACTCATAAAATCAACAAGAAACCACAAACACCAATGTTGGACACTTAACATGTGTTGCTTTAGTCACAGGAAAAACATGGCAAATCAATACACAATAAGAGCGCTAGAGAAATGTTAGCATATCCATCAATTCCATGCTGATTCTACTAATCAGTGAGAATCATTAGTTCATGATGATTCTACTAATTCCATGCTGACACTAAAAATGTGTTGCTTTATAACGGATTTCCTCAGCAGCTATTATAACACTCTTCCAGCAACCTAGGTTATCTGTGCTACTTGACACAAAAGTATTGAAAAGGTGAATCTATCAAACACAATCGGTTGCTCTAACTACCAAATACACGTAAACTGTACCCAAAGGACCAAGCGTGCTACCCAGGCAACTCAGAAACATCACAGTTCCAGGCACTACGCCGACCACTAAAAGCAGATCCCACCACAGCATGAGCGCAGCACAGGGAAAGCAGCCACACGATTCCATTTCACAGAAGACAGGACCAACTACAGGCGGAAAAAGATTTCTACCTTGAGGCAGATGTAGCGGTCATGGTGCGGCCTCTTGAACTTCTTGACCCGCTTCTTCACGATCTTCTTCGTGAGCAGCGGCACCGCCATCTCTGCACCAACACACAAACGTGAGACGAGATCGACAAGCCAGAAACCCAACGGCCAAGGAGTTTGCCGGCGCGCTGTCACCTTCGGATCGGAGCGCACCGAGAGGGGCGGAATGGAGAGGGCGAAGCGGAAGCCGGCGGAGGCACGGATAGGGGGTGGGGAGCGGGATCTTATACGGCTAAAACCCTAGAGGAGGCTGATTATCAGATGGACGACTGGGATCGCCATAGAGGTAACTGGACGGCGCGATCATGTTGTGTGCCGGTGTTTTATTGGGCCTGGCCTCGATGACGCCGAATATTACGGCCCGATAATGTCATCCAGCCCCGAGGGATGGAGTAAGAAGGCCGAGCTGTGTCACGAGGCTGGATCTAGTTGAAATGGGCGTCATTCTTGGTTCAGGCCCAATCCGTTGTTGCACATGGTGGGCTTTATGTCAGGTCCAACTGAAATACGCCATTTTCTGGCATGAATTTTGCGAATGTTGAAATCTGCAAATCAACCCGTACAATAACGTGATTGGTGTACTACAGTAAGAGATATCGTAAAATCTCTCATTATTATGAACTCCAGTGGGAGCTGAAGATGATCTTGCACGGAATGATCGTGCAGACACCAATGTGCAGATCATCTGGCGTTGCCGGCTTTGCCGCATGCCGTCGTCGGACTAATTGCCAGTCCAGCTTCTGAAATGGTCACGGCTTGTCCTGACCGAAGTTCGTCGTGCAGGCTGGTGTGGTGGGCACGGGGCAAACAAACCTCAGGCTCGGCCCCGGCGTCGACGACGCGGCAGCGGTGGCTTGTGGGTGATGAGCGAATTTTTTACAGGCCATCTCATCTCCGCCGGATCAATTGATGAATGGATAAGATTAATTTTTTATTTTTTTAAAAAAATAAACTCCACGTATGAACCACGTGTTATTCACTCGCATACCTTTCACTTTATGTGCTCCTCATCCCCTCTCCTCTCGTTATATCATTCACCCTTGTGGACGCCGTTCTAAATGCTGCGCCCCAGGTTCGCGAACATTTTCATCAGGCAACGAGGACGAGCCATGCCCTATTCAGTACCGGAGGATTCAGCGACAGCATTTCCGCTACTGCTGTGCCTGTGTCTCCGTGAGAGCAGCTCAAGTAGTTTCTTAATTCTCTCTGTCTAAATATCATTTGTAGGTTGTACTAACAAAAATCACTCTCCAGCAGTTCCCTAACGTCCACCCTACACTTTCACAGCCACCTAAAGGCTTGTTCGGTTTAAGAGCAAGATTAATTTCACTTAGATCAAGCAAATTCACTGAATTATTCATAAAAAATTTTATTAAAATGAGAATTAACTAAAGTTTATATTTGTAATTTATCTTTCACAACCCAATTTCATTTCATAAGGTAGAAAGCATAGTTTCATTGTTTATTATGAAATGAGAAAAATAGGTATAAAATAGGTTTTATTTCCATCTTTAAAAAATTTATTCCTAATCTAATAATTTTTTCTTGAATAAGTTAATATATTTATTCGATTCAAGTGAAATAAATCCTGATCAAACCGAAAAAGTCTTAAGTCGGCTCTTGCTCGCACCAAATCTGGAACGCCGGTTGGTGCTCCCGATATCACAGACTCGAGCCCTCGCGTGCGTGCCCGCTGCCGCGCTCGCTCGCCGGCGGCAGCAGGGCAGCCCAACTGGTAGCCCGACGTCCCTGTCCTGCTTTGATCTGCGATGGAAGCCGGTCTTAAGTTGGCATTTGACTGCCGACTCCTACAGATTCAAAAATCTTTTTTGGGTTATTATTATTTGAAACTGTTGTTGGAATATTCTGATTTCTCTCCTAATACTTTTTCAGTGCTACCTAAAACAATCTGTTGGAAGTAGTAACAATTATAAGTAGCTGCTAAAGATGCTCTGAGCTACAGAGATTCAGCGCTCGCAAGGATCCAGAAGAGAGAAATCAATCGTCTAAACCGCCTCCAACCGCCCCGAGGCCGGAGCCAACCGCACTCGCTTTAACCGGCAATGGCGGCGGCGGCGAGCTTCCATTTCCGGTTCATTATTTAGAAGAGCATCATTTCTGGTGGTGCATGCCAGCATGTGTGTTAATGCTTGGATAACAAATAACTGGAGCTACGATGAACTGAACATCATGTGGGAATGTTGTATGTTCCTACAACCATTATCTTTTTCTAGCGAATGAGCATCGTTCGGTACAGTACTCCATTACCATGGCCACGACTCAAGCTCATCTCACCCGGCTGGAACAGAGCAATACGATCATCATTCGTGCAGAGAAGAAAGGGGAACAGCACAGAGTAGACAAGCCAAAGAACATTTCAAACCCGCGGACGCTTTGCTTGAGTGATCAACGCATACGTGCAACGCCGGCAAAGAGCACCCGCCAGCTGTGCAGGAATGAAATGTCAAGACCACTTTAAGTAGCAACTAATCTACGTTTAGGTGACCACAGCTGCAGTGTTCATGACTTCTGGTCAGGACCGAGACGGGGATCCCGTAGGTTTAATAAGTTACTCTCTCCGTTCTCTCCGTTTTTAATTGATATCACTATTAACTTTTAAATTTAATTTTAATCATTAATTTTATTCAACAAATTTTTAATAAATTTCATATATTTTTGATATAATTTAATTTATTATTAATATTATTTAAATTATAACTTAAAATTTTATATATTTAAATAATTTTTTAATAAAATAAATAATTAAAATTGAATTTTAGAGTAAAGCAGTGGCAGTGTAGCAGGAGGTACAGGGCGCTCCTGCCATGCATGCAGAGAGAGATTCAGACACGGAGCACTGTAACAATTGAAATCAGGCCATGTGATGGAATGAATGACATGTCGACTGCAGTATGGAATTGGATCACTACTGTTCTACACGTACGAGTACGAGTACTACTCCACGTAACACAGGCTCAACCGCTACACCAAGAAGTTTATTTCAGAATTCAGAAACGGGGATGGAGCAAGAAAAAGGGACAAAAATAATGTGATATATATTTTTTTCTCTCGTGCCTAGCCCACCGCCGCCACCTTTCCTGATGAACGATGATGCATCCAGCTACTATCATCATCGTGATCATTACCATACAGTGGCCAAGAGACCGACCAACGCCAGCACGAGGAGTGCCGGCGCGGACACGCGGGCCGTGACCACCGCCGCGGACGGCGACTTCCCGGCGGACGGC
>BCLG01001803.1:78687-93832 GCA_001602295.1 Zoysia matrella
GGGTGCGGCCGCGGGCGACGCAGCAGCAGCCTTGCCGGCGAGCACGAGCTTGCTCTTGGCCGCGAGGTTGTCGGCCTGGAACGCGTGCTTGTCGGGCGCGCCGCCGGTGACGGACGACCCGACCTGCCAGACCTGGTTGACCGCCTTCATCCCGGTGCGCAGCTGCAGCTTGCCGTACAGCCGGATCTTGCCGCCGCTGCCGGCGGCGTCGGCGGCGAGGTCGGTCGCCGGGAACGCGATGGGCGTGGACGCCGCGCCGAGCGGGACGTACCCCGTGATGTTGTACGTCTTGACGGCGGGCGCGGCGGACCCGGCCCCCTTCAGCGCGACCAGCGCCTGCGTGCCCACCATGCCCTCGCCCGTCGGGTTCAGCCCCCACGCCACCCACCCGCCGGGGGCGGCCGGCGCCGCCACGAACGCCACCGACAGCGAGCTCGTCGACGCGTCGTACGTCCAGTGCAGCGACGCGCCCAGCTTCGGGAGGTCCTCGCAGGTTTCGTACGTCCGCCCGGAAGGGAACTTCTCGCTCGCGCAGGCGCCCGCCGCGGCCGCGAAGCGGGTCGCCGATGGTGAGGCTACGAGGAGCAGGAGCAGCGCGAGCTGGGGCGCCATTGCGGAGACTGCTGCTGGTTGGCACTAGGCACAAGCTCAGCTAGCTCAGTGTTTGGGCACTCCGCACTCCTTGGTGTTCCGTTTGGAGCTGGTTTTTGAATGTGAGCCCAGCACAGGTGAGGATTTATAGTGACTGGAGCTTGCAGTGGGCCTTATTAGAAAAACTAATGTCTCGAAGGAGTTTCTAGCGCATAATTTCATGTGCTTGCGTGTGACAGCCACGAACGATTCCCATTGTGGGGGCGATCAAGATGAGCTGCTGAACCGGCACGTTGTTAAGGTTGCCGTGATTGACGATGGGCTGGAAAGAAGAAGCCATGGCTATAGCTGCACATGATCAACAGCGTTTGGAGTCGTACCACTCACTGCTCGCCATGTGAAGCCAAGCTAAGCTCTCCCTGCTCTGGTCCATGCCCCGGTACACACATTTTTGGACCTGACCAAATTCCATCTCGATGCCACTAATAACTTGCGGACTCCGGCAGTAGTTGACGCGTACTCCCAACGGCAGTAGGAGTAGTGCAAAGAAATCTGGAACAGCCTAACTTGGAGGCTCAGGACTCAGGAGAGGACTCACTCCCGTGGAGGTAAACATACAGAGCAAACTGTAATGGGAGTTTAGATAAATTCCTAACCGTTTGATCTGAAATAAACAGCTCAGATTCATCGCCACAGCTGTAGATGAGCAGTAAAATCTTCGCGGCAGTAACCATTTACAACGTTTCGCAGCAGTTCTCTGCAGTATACAATCAACGGCTTACAATTTCGACTCTAATAATAAGAGTTGCTCTACTAGCGAATTGAACAAATGAAATATCTCATTTCTGAAACGTCGACTTGACGAGCTGATCAAGTTCATGTTACTGTACTCCGTTGATCTTCACCGGCATCGATTTCTTGCGTCACGGCTGACCACCGTCGGGCAGAATGAGGTAGCCTGCCTTTTCTGCGAAACGGGAGCTGACCGTCGGACAGATGATACTATACTGAATCTCATTTCACACACGCTGCTTTGAACTAAACTAACGCAAAAATAGTCCGTTCATGCATTATGGTGCCGCTGCCACGATTGACCGAGTCTTGGCCGTTTTGGTGTCAGGAGCACGAGAATCCATGCATGCTCAGGCACTCTGTACAGCACCATATGGCAATGGCATGGGTGCAGCGCGAGCCGGGCGCTGAAGGTTGACTGCGTGAATCACGGTGGTCGTCGTCGATGACGCAGGGAATGACAGGTTGATGATGCAGGGTCAATTGTCAGAAGTGCCAAGGCTGCTTCCGATTTGGATCAGCATCTGATGAATGTACTCTATGGGATTGCGAATTGAGCCAACATGGAGCAACGTCAATGCCGGATCTCAGTTGATCACGGACACCCCCGTTATCACTGTGCCCCGTGCAAATTGCAGCGCCGGAATACGTTAAGATCGAATTGGCAACCGATCAGAAAATATTGCGACTAATTGCACAAACGGGTACTGTCACTATTTGCGAAACGGCCAACGAGGCAGCAGATCAGAGCAGAGCAGACCACTGCAAAATGTAGCCAATGCAAAGCATCCAGAAAGGGGAAGCGTGACATGGATTTTCATCTGGTTACTGCAGATTTGGCTAAGCTAAGCTACTATACAATTGACAGGAAGAGCCGAAACGAGCACGAGTGGACACGCTACCATACAGGAAAGAAAGTTCAGAGATCACTGTGCTTGATTAAAATCTGGTGTATGCGTTTAAGTGCTAGTACGAGGCCACTACGCACAAGCAACTCCATGCCCGAGAGACGACAGGGGGCACACACGAACGCTTCTGACGGTCTGACCTCTGAATGCCAGTAATGGCCGTGGCCGTGCCGGCTCGGCAACGTTTTATTCCATCTTTGCGAACGACTTGTTTATTTTGTCTTTCAGGCCATTCTTCCAGCTCAAAAAAGCAGATGGAAATCTGTGACAACGATGACAGCTGCTTTCAGACGCTACTAGCAAAGCTAAGCCAGTGTTTTCGTCAGAAGTATTCCCCGTCTTGTTGGGAGGTTTGGTTTCAGATTAGCTGAAGCCATTAAGGTTCACAAATTCACATTCCTTTTGGGCCGCTGCTAACCTGCTGGGTTCATACGAGTGGTATGTGGATGACAGGTTTCACGGGACATCAGGAGGAGTAGTTGGCAATTTGTGAAGGGACCTTTCTTTTCAGATTCAATCAAGGTGTCGGCTAATTAAAACTCTAGTATAGGTGATATGAGGATGACAGGTGGGCCCCTGGTGCCAGCAAAGGGCCCGGAGCAAAAAATGTACTATACTCCAGTACTAGTAGTTGTAAAATTGGTCTTGAAACCAAGGTCGAAAGTAATGGTAAAGTAGTTATTTAAATTGTGCTGTGCTAGCATAAGATAAGATAAAGAAACAGCACGATTCAGGTAATGGGCCAACTTTACCCGGCTATACGCACGTTCGGTTTGTCAAACGAGCGTGGTTGAAGGGCTTTCGTCGTAGCAGAATTCTTGTCTTCCACAATGGTCTGAAGAAAAGGCTTTGTGAACCCAACTTTTGGAGCGACCAGAATAGTAGTATTACGGGTATCCATTATTCTCGGTCAAGAAACTTCTGCTGTGACAAAGTTTGACTTACTGATTCCCAGATCTTGTGAGCTAAGCATTGGAGTATCAGGTACTTCACGTTCACCTCCGGTCCTCCACTTTGTCCTTCGCCGAAGCCGAGTTGCCTGGCGTAGTACGTGTGAAGTTGTGACAACGGGCGCCAACCTTCGTGCCGGGCGTCCTCATGCGTTGTACGGCGGTCTAGCGTTGACCACCGGCACGCCCGATAGGAGTATTTCAACACTGCCGCCGTGTACGCAAATTCACACGTGCTGCAAAATTGTTGAAAAAGTGGAGAGGACACGGGCAGGGTTTTAGAAATTATTCAAAATTGATCAATTTTTACTATTTTTTTTGAAACTCATCCGATTCAATCCGATTTAAGTTAGTGACCGTTTTTTTTAAATAACAATAAAACTGACTGCTCGATCGATTTTTGACACTTCCAAAAACCGAATCTGAACTGGTTTTTATAAAACTCTGGACACAGGGCAACTGATGCTTCGTCGACATGTGGATTCGGCAGAATGCATCGTTTCAGATTGGACGGTGCGGAAGCTCAGTCCAAGGAGCTCGTTCAACGATCGACCGGAATGGATCTGGCGATGCTACTGCCGTGTTTTTCTTGGGCCGCTGAATTTCATGGGCGAACGATCAAGGCTCATAAATTTCGTGGACCAAAACTTCCGTTCCCTGTCCGGATCAACTGGACTGAGAATCTTCTTTTTCCACGGGAAGGGAAGATCCAGTGCTGCAGTTCGACTCGTCGTCCTACCCACTTTCCCTGACGGGAACGGATTGCGGGACCGGCGGACCAAGCAAACGAGCGGAGTACTCCGTACGTCGGACTGCGGCCGGCTGCCGAGGGCACCGGGACTGGTGGAGAGGTGCGTTCGTTGCAAGCACCGATGCAGCGGATAACGATCAGCTCTGTTTGGCCACGACGCAAGTCGGTGAGCTGTCAGGTACGGTAGGTTTCGCGGAAACTGGGCCGTCAGCGGCGTGCTACGGACACGGGCGGGATACGTAACGCAGCCGTCACGCTCACGCAAGCGTCAGGGGGACCGGGGACGCCAGTCCTTGTCGCACCCACGACGAGCCAAAGGATGAAAGGAGCACCGAACCCACCTGTCGTTTTCGTCGTCTGGCCGCATGTATTCGCCGCCTCGCCTCGCCCCGCGGGGTCGCCACGCGCCAAGGGCCCCCCTCCCGTCGCTTTCCTTGCGTTGCGTCCCGTCGCGCGCGCTCGTTGCCAAGCTCGGTGGTGATCGAACCCCGCGGACTCGGAATCGACGAGGAAAAAGGCATAAGCGAATTTGATACAGAGCGATTTTATATAAAAATTATTTTAGAACCGTCGAATCGATAGATAAATAAATAAAATATATTTTATATTTTTTTTAAAAAATAAACTTTATTTATAATTTTAAATATCATTTACTTTATTCACAACCACCTCGACCAACTTTATTATAACTTTTGCCCGAAAAGGGCGCGCAGACGATGTGAAACCGTCGATCCGTGCGGAGCGGGCACGGCAGCCGGCAGGGGACGGAGTCACGGGACTAGAGATGGGACTGTGCGGGCTTGGACTGTGATGGATGGTGCGTAGGAGATGAATCGGTCGCCGCGGCGGCGACGTCCACGGCGCAGCTACTACCACCGTACCACCAGTCCAGTCCGCCGGTGCGATGGGAACGCGCGGATTTTGTCGCTGCTCTTCCCACTTGGTGGTTTTGTCGTTGCCAAACCCAGAAGAGCTGTGATCTGCTCGGCCTTGCTCGGCACACGAACCAGTGCGAACAGGACCCAGCCCCGGGTACCAGGCTATCAGGAATAAACCGGTGGCCTACACGAATCAAAGTAGGAGCTCTGCCTGCGTAGCTTCAACCACCGGGGGTAGCCAGCGTCCCGCCGTCCCTCGCAAGTTCGCTCCCACTCGCGTCACCGGGGAAGGGACGCGCGTCCGTGGACGTCACCGGTGGTAGAACTGAGAGAGAGATACGGTGGATGTGGATCGGTTCACGGACGATGAGCCGGACTTCCTGATCAACCTTGCGCTCGTCACGGCGCGCCTGCGATTTTCCAAACCACGTTACCTGCCTAAAAGGCAATTGGAGTTTCAACCCTCCTACCGAGGCTACATTCCCACCCCAACGCCGAGGAGGAGGGCGGACAGGCGCCGCGCGGCGCGGCTGGTCCAAGAGCCGGCCACCAAGGCACCAACCACCCTCTCCTTACCTCCGCTGGTGGACCCAGCGGGTGGGAAGTATGTCACGTCATACTTAAAATTTTTAGTTTAAATTAATTTTAATATATTTATCAGTTAAAGTTTTAATTTAAACTAATATTTAAATACTATATATATATATATAATTTTAAAATATTGTTATATATGTGTATCAGATTTTTTAAAATAACAATAATTAAAATTTAAATATTAATATAAGTCTATGTTAGACTGTTATTTTTTATTTAAGTATCTAAATTAATATTTATGTACTTAGTTTAGGTATCTATTAGCCGTTTTATCTAATATCTATTTTTAAGTCAGATGTTGTTGCTCCGCCGTGATTTTTGACACTAAATACATTTAGTTTTGTTGAAATCTTTAAGCAAAATACATGAAACATTTAATTTTGAATGACGGAATATTTGATAAAACGATAAAATTTTTGATCTGTAGTGATAAAATATTTGGTGTTTTTTTAAATATTTCTCTCTTTCTGTTATGAGTTAAACTTTCTTTGCACTACATATTTTTTAAGATCTAAGTAAAGACTAAAGCTTGATAGTATAAAAATAGTTCTTCTGTTATCCCGGATAAAAAAGATAAGTGCTTCGTAGTTTGCTCAATTTTTTTTAACTTTTAGTTACTAACACTACTATCATATTTACTATTAAATAAAATTTTTTTAACATATCATTCGTAAATTCCTACGCTACTCACGAGTCAACTCAACTCGAGTCACAAGGCCCTGCGCCCCTGCCGCCACGTGAGGACGCGTCCTCCACATGTACGCGGCTACCGTGCTCGCGCCGGCGGACTGACCAACGGACCGCTCACCAACCAGGCTTGCTCGCTCTAAGCTCACCGTTCGCGGCGACACCTTCGTCATCAGTGAGCAGAGCGTGCAATGCAACTATGCAAGCGCGGCACGTGGTTAGATTCAGTCGGGGATACGGGTTAGACTGGCAACGTTACTCCATCGCGTCCGGCGTCGCACGGGAATCATGTTTAATCGTTGACCTAGAGCACGGTGTGGTACTCTGGAAGGCTTAATTTGGAGGCCTGATGCATGTTATGCCGTGGGATCCGCCACGAGACGCGCTCATCAAGGTTTAGATGTGCCGATGTCATGTCTTACGTCTTCTTCTCCGTCTCTCAGTCTTAGGTTACTATTTTGATGTAATTTATATATTAGTTTTTGTAATATCTATTTTTTTCACATATCAAAAAGTCGGAAATGCAACTCTATGTGAGCATTCTTCGAAAACTTTCATTTTAGCACTAAAAGGCGTGATTTTTTAAAATCACATTTATTTTTCCAACTTAATTCCAATGAGCAATGCTGTTTTTTTTTAACCAATCTGGTATAGGATCAAACTTGGGGACGAACGTGAAGCAAAAGTTTTAAAAATGGAAGTAAATCAAACACTTACCCAAACTGTCAACGCAACAAACGTGGTTTTTTTAAGCAAAATGTGTTAAAGGAAAGGCTTGCATTGCATATGGCATCACCGTGCGTTTGTGCTCTCTTTTCAAATCTGTACGGTTTCAATGTGGTAGGCATGTTACTGCAGGTGTTATGAAAACTGTGCAAGTTATTACGCGCGGTTTATTAGGAAGGTGGTCGGAAGCCATCTTGCCCGGATGGCGAAGGGATCGTCTGACGCGCTGCGATCTGAGTAGCGCCCGTCGATCCTGCGTTTCACGGCGTGGATTTGTTTGAAGCCGGAATTCACAGTGAAATGCTCAGCTGGTCCCCGCTTGTCATGCGAGTCACCAGGGCGCAGACCGCGTCAACCACCGCCCAATTGCACGTTCCCGCGTGTCCCCCGCGCCTCGACGGCCTTTTTAACCGCGCCCGTCCCCTGCTTCCGGCTATCCCCGGCTCCCTTCCCTCACCGGCACACAAACACCAACCAAAGCCGAAGCAGCCGCCGTTCCTCCGCGGCGTCTTCCGTTCCGTCGCCCACCCCACCCAAGATTCCCCTCCTGCCTCGGAGCTTACTCTCGCCCATCGAGCACCCGACCCGCCCCGAACCATGTCCGTCGCCCGGTTCCTCGTCCTCCTCGTGCTGGTAGCCGCGCCGGCCTGCGTCTTCGCGGCCGGCTCCGGCGGCGGCGGGGCGTGCTCGGCGGAGCGGTTCTCATCCAACCGCGCGTTCACAGCCTGCAGCGACCTGCCGCGGCTGGGCGCGTCGGTGCACTGGACGTACGACGCGTCTACGTCCTCCCTCTCCGTGGCTTTCGTGGCCGCGCCGCCGTCGTCCGGCGGGTGGGTTGCGTGGGGACTCAACCCCGGCGGAGGCGGCATGATCGGCGCGCAGGCGCTCGTCGCCGCGCCCAAGGACGGCGGCGCGTACGGCGTCGACACGTACAGCATCTCCGGGTACTCGCTCGGCTCGCCCGGGCCCATCGCGTTCCCCACGTCGGACCTCGCCGCCGAGCTCGGCGGCGACGGCCGCATCCGGTTGTTCGGGACGCTCAAGCTCCAGAACGGGACTGGGGAGGTGAACCAGGTCTGGCAGGTCGGGCCGGTCTCCGGCGGGAGCATCGCGCCCCACGCTATGGGCGCAGACAATAAGGCCGCCGTCGGGAAGCTGAACCTGGTCACCGGGGCCAGCACCGCTGGCAGCGCAGGGGGCAGCCTCCTCCACAAGAAAAATGTAAGTACTCCTGCTTTTCTGGATTACGCACTTGCTTAACATGAATCAGTTCTGCTGATTGCTCTTTCGTTTTGGAAATATTTTATACGGTGGTGTCAGATTGCAATTGCGCGTTCTGTCAGCAATTCAGCGTAGTTTCAGAATAAAAAATTAGGACAAATTCATATTCTAGATAAAGCAAAATTCACCGATCAAATATTGGCCAATTTTTGTGGAAAGATTACACCTTTAATCAACCAGTCTCCAATTTGCCCTTGTTTTGCATATGCGTTACTACCTTTATTATTGAAGCTTTACTGCAACGGATACGAAATTAATAGAGTAAATTATGCCTGTATGATGACGTATTGACGACGTAGTGTTAAGATCGTCGGGTACCTACCATTATCTTAATCTTCACGTTTCATAGAGAAACTGTATCCTGCCATGTGAAATGTTCCAAGGAATCTACGGAAGTCTCGACTGTTTTGTCCTCGTTCGTTCGTTCTTGGATCGCAATTTTCTAAACCTGCTACAGCGCTGGAGTTAACAAGTGTCAAGTGTTTTAGTCTATATGCGGCGGACGGCTTTTGTTGACTGACTGAATGTTTATGTGTGACACAAGGCCCCCCCCTACCTTTGACCCCGAATTCATCAGACTAACTGTAGTGCTGTATGAAAAGTATACAATGTACTGTATTGTTTTTCATTTTCATAAAAAAAATAGAACAAACAATCTCATTTCTCATATCCTTTGTGCAGACTCACGGAGTCCTGAACGCAGTGAGCTGGGGTCTCCTGCTGCCCATGGGAGCCATATTCGCAAGATACCTCAAGACATTCCAATCCGCGGACCCTGCGTGGTTCTATCTCCATGTAGCTTGCCAGGTGATCGGGTACGCCGTCGGAGTATCCGGCTGGGCGACCGGTATCCACCTCGGAAACTTGTCCAAGGGGATCACCTACTCGGTTCACAGGAACATTGGGATCTCGGTGTTTGCTCTTGGCACTCTCCAGGTACGTACTAGAAACTTGTCATTCTTGAAAATGGCGTTACCATTTGTCTGATGAACTTGCTAATAGTTGTTGTTCTCCGCTACATTTTCCCCCATTCAGATCTTCGCGTTGTTTCTGAGGCCGAAGAAGGAGCACAAGTACCGGTTCTACTGGAACGTGTACCACCACTCGATGGGCTACACGATCATCATCCTGGGCATCATCAACATCTTCAAGGGCATGTCGATCCTGACCGTCGCGCAGAAGTGGAAGACCGCGTACATCATCGCCATCTGCGTCCTCGGCGCCGTCGCCCTGATCTTAGAAGCCGTCACCTGGGGCGTCGTGTTGAAGCGGAGGAAGTCGGAGAACAAGACCTACAACGGCGCGGCGAACGGCGGCTTGCCGCTCTCCATGTGATGACATGAGTGACCCTAGTAGTTTAGGAGGTCCCTGGTCCCTCGGCCTCTGTTTGTGTTCACGCTCGTTTGGTGGTGTGCGGGTGTAGGCGAGTAGGTCATGTGATGATCGATCTTGGGGGTTTCTCTTCTTTTTGTATGTAAAAGGTAGGTTTGTGTATACTGCAGTACCGTTTTATACCGGAGTTGGGAGTGGTTCTGACGGGTACACTCTGCTGTGGGATTGGTTTCGATTTGCCCTGGTTTGGGGCGTTCATTAGTTGATCTGTTCGCCCACTTCACCACTTGTCTTGTTGTCCGGAGCATCGATTCCATTCGCTCTTTCTACGTAAAGATGACGAGATGTCCCAACCAGCAGTACACGTATAACGCCCCTAGTGGAAGCGTGACCCCTCTAGAAGACGTCACTTGCACTGCTCGCTGTTTGCGGTGCGTTTCTCTGTTCTTCGACTGGTGATCGGGGTTCACGGCGGTTTCGCGGCGAAAATAGTTACAGTAAACCGCAAAAAATCGGACAAATTTGAAAATCAAATTTTGAGAGAAAATCAATCGGTTTTTTTTTACTTATCAATTTTACCGATTTATTGAACGGTTTTTATAGTTTATCGTTTTTAAATTTGAAATCAAATCAGTTATACCAAAAATTAGTTAACTGCTTAAATCGAATCGAAACGATTTGATCAATTTTCAAAAAAAACCGAGCGATTTATCGCGGTTTTGTGAACCTGGTGGTAATACTCTGGTGGTAATACTCTCCTCGCTGTTTGCGGTGCGTCACTTGTACTGCTCAGGGAGGGAGGTCCCTTTCGTTCAGCGGGAGGATGGAACCAACGAGCAACAAGCAGCGCAATTAGCAACCAGCAGGGCTTTTTGGCCGCTGGCTGCTCAGACTTCAGTGCATGCTTCTAGAACGTCGTAAAAATGCAGACTCTGTACCATCCCGTGCCTTTGCGAGTCCGTGAAAGCTTCGGTCGGTGCGCGACGGTGACATGCCAACGAGCATCGCGGTCGTGTGAACTTGAACAGAGGGGAAAAGTTTTTGTGGCGACGGATGGATTGACTCGGTGCCGGTCAGTCTGCGATTGATTTCTCTTGGTGGAGGAAAATTCGGGGTGGCGGGCCACACGGAAAGCTCGGAAAGTGGCGAGCAGATCCACGAAGCGTGTGGACAGCGCAAAGGCGTAGTAGCCGCCGGCCAGGCAGAGCAGGCATCCGCGCCTCTCAGTACTCCTCACGCAAACGGGGTTTCGCCGGCCGATCTCGTGACCCGACGGGACGATCGTTTCGGGGCGAAGACGCGAAACGCAGGGCGTGGTATCGCACGGCTTCCTCCGGCCGCAGAAGGCCGTAGCCGTGGGACGCACGCGGACGGTGTTGCCAGCCACCTGCGCGCGGAAAGATTCGCCGACTCCAACATCGTTGCGATGTACCACCGGAAGCCCCCACATGGCCACATCTCGAGAGGCCGTACAAGCTAAGACACCTCGCTGAAATTGTTAGGGCTGCGTACAGGACGGCACAGCCCGAAAGGGCTTGGGTTTCTTTTTTTCTGGTCACCTGCTCCTCCTGCTTGCGCGCCCTCAACCAACTAAACAAAAACGACTACGGTAGAACCTTTCTTGCGCTGATAGTCTGATCAAGTTGGAAGCCTGCTGAAAGGAAACGCACGCCTGCTGTTCTTGGATGGGTTAATGGGAAGTCCCGACCCTGTTATATGGGGGCCTTCTCGTTTTCCTCACTAACAAATAAAAAAAAAACTCATTTCGACTTTGCGTCGTCGATGATTGTTATTTAACGGCTGCTCGATTTATTGAACAATGGTGGAGGTCAAAAAATCTGCTTTAGTTCTTAGATATCTAGTTGGGAGGTCAAAGCTAACATGACCTACTCTGTACTACCAATGTGCGATGGATTCATATCCTCTCCATTAAAGATTTCAATGTAAAGAAAGCACTGTAGCTAGCATTAGATCAAATCTAAGCCGTCTGATCAAAAATAAATGATCCAGATTGACTGTTGCAGTACACAGTGGACAGTGCATATCATTATAGTATTTCTGCTACAGTAAAAAAAATGCTGCGGTATTACTTACATAGCGTTGTTTACTTCCTCTCAATATAAAAGCTACATTACTCTGCATTTTTACCCTCACTGTAGAGAACGCGGATCCATCTGCGATTCAGTGGTGACCACGGCAGCTGCCGTTACTCTTAACGACTGCAAGTGTGCAACAACCAACTAACACTTGCCTGGTTTCCAAATTGCAGCACTGGCAGAGCGGAACGAGTGAACTGCCTTCGAAAGGTAGGAACCATCGACCGCTTTCCAGATGGTATTAGGATGAGCCTGTGCTGACTCCGGCAATCATCTTACCAACTAAAAAAAAGTTTTCTGCAGTAGTGGATCCACAACCTAAACGCCTGATCATTGGAGCGTGCGGGTTGAGTGAGCTTTGCCGAACCCAGCTACTACAACTTCTGCAATCAGATTGATATCACTTCATCAGATGCAGCTTCACTGGTATAGACCAAATCATCGCATCACCGGGATCGATCGAACTGTCCAGTCTTCAGTCAACAGAATTTGACCAAACCAAACCAAACTCTCATGTTATATTTTCCATCGCCTGCCAAAAATTCAAACCAGAAACGCTCCATTGTCAGAGCTACCGACTAATTCGGTTTCTGAGAACGACCCATCATTAAATGGTGTCGCGAAGTTAGTTTTGCTTGCACTTGCAGGGCTCAACTTCCATCTACTACCCCAGACATACCTGTCGCTAAACTTCGAAGTGGTCACAGCCGGTTGGTGCCGTTGGTGGTTAGTACAAGGGTTTGAGAATTGGGTTCGGGGACCAACCCTGAAGCAATTTGCAGGTCAAAGCAAGGCCTGACTCCTGAGATATTGATATCTTAGCCCGAACACGATGTGTTCAGTTTAAGTAGCTATCAAGCATCAGCGACCCACGAGGCCACGATGTATGACATATCAAAGAGTACTGCTCCATTTTTAAATTGAAATCATCGTTAACTTTTAATTTTAATTTTGACATTTTATCTTATTAAAAAATTAATTTAAATATGTAAAATTTTAAATTGTGATACAAATAACTCTAATAATTAATCAAATTATAACAAAATATATAATTTTTATTAAATTTTTTTAATAAAACAAATGATTAAAATTAAAATTAAAAATCATCGATGACATGGAGAGAGTATGTGGTTTTAAGCGGTTCTTGTTGAGCTGCATCGTGACTCTGGATGTTGTGCAGTAGGAGCAAAGCATCGTCTAGCTCGATGCACTCGACAGCAACTGCAGACAGCTCAGATGGTGCTTTCAGGTTCCCATCTGTCATTAAACGAAAGCCGATAAGCCAGTCTTTGTGTTGAGTTGGTGGGACAGAGATAGTAGAGGAAAAAAAAATCCTTGACACAAATCACATTTCATCACGCAAACAAGAATATACAGCTATATACAGACAAGGGATCACCCAGAACTCACAACCTCCTTTTTATACAGTTATATTCTACTCTCTACAAAATAATGTTGTTTTTTTTTTCTTTTCTTTCTGTTACACAAAAAATGCTGAGATGTCAGCTTGCATATGTACAGAATGACCAGAGCAATTTCTCCCCAACTTGAGCAAGAAATCTAAGACTCCGCCTGCTAAACACTTAAAGTTACAGAAACTGGACTCAATCTTACATGTTTCCCATACCACATAAGTCAAGCACCTCTGCGCTTCCCAACGGTACAAAGTCAGAACGTTGTAAATGATTTGATTGATTATTCTTGTAAGAACGGTTGCCAGGACCTTCGCCTGGCACAGCATCACTGGGTGCGTCAGTAGTGGGGGGTGGGTTCACGGGATGGGATGCCCCTGCTGCGATCTTCTGGCAGCAATGCCGGACATTGACCCTGTGTGTGATGGTCTTAGTCGAGGTACTACCCGCGACCTTAACCAAAAGAACAACCTCCGGGTCACTGGTGGCTTCAGACTGGTTAACAAATTCTTCCTCTGTGAAATTGTCTTCATGCTGCACAGTAACTTCCATTGTTTCTCCAGGTTCAATGAGACCAACTGATGGTTGGACCTGTTTAACATCACAGGGTAAGATACTATAGAAAGGGAAGAGAAAATATGACGGCAGAACAAGAGAAATTTTGATTACAAAAAAAAAACAATGTAAGTGTAAATAAAAGGATAGAAAGATCGAATGGCACCCAAACAATACTAAGGGATCATCAACATTGCAGGCTTTTACTGTTTCCATACTGTGAGCAAGCAACTTCACTGGAATTTACCCGGTTTATTATGTTTTCTTTTTCCTGGCTGATACCAATCCCACTGTATTTGCATATGCCATGACTGATAACTTTAGTCTTTCATGGCCATGGCCCAATGATATATCGTCAGACTTAAACCTCCCCATATCTATTTTTGTACGTGGTCAACATTTGTGATACATCTAAATTTTCCTCCCTCTTCTTTTTTTTATTAAAAAAAAGATATAGCTCCCAAAAGAGTAACTGATGGAAAATGTGTCTTATGCTAGTATCCAGAGTATGTTCTTCATGGTTCTTCAAATTTTGGTTACATGAATGAAAAAGGAATTCCTCTGGAATGGAGTTGAAATCAAAGACTTAAAATGTACGCCCTCCGTCCCGATTTACTTGTTGTTTTGGGTCTGGGAATGAGAGTTAAGGACGAGTGAAAAGGCGGAATGTACTGAAAATGAAAAGAGAGATAGAGATAGATATATATATTATGAAGAGAGAAAATAGTATTGGGAAACAAGGATGACATGTAATATAGAACAGAGGGAGTAGTAATGAGTATAAAGCTTTGTAACAAGCAAATGAATGATCAATACTCTAGGTAAAAGTAGAACATTTAATATCTTTCCTTTTGTAACAGTTTAAAACATGATAAGTATCACAGGCACTTATCATATATTGTCGCTAAATGCTACTCCAGCTAAATGTTAACATATGAATCAAAATCATACGACAGATTTCAATTACCAATGGTCCTGCCAAAGAGGCTGTTTAGCTGAACCTATGATATATGATGTGAAACTATTTAAATATTATGTCGTTAAAAGAACAACCATTTCAATAATATTAAGTATGGCGCCTTAAAGGAAGGCTTGAAAAGGAGGAGAAGCTGTGCACAGACAAAAGAAATAGATTAGTTTCTACCTCAAGCCAGGGAGGAAAGCCAAAGGAGGCCCTTGGAAGAATCTCGTATTTAGTTCCATCCCGCTTTCTTGTCCACTGGCCTTCGCACAGGATTTCAAAAGCAGCCTTGCTTGTTTCACAATTATTGGTTATTCGAAGGACAACATCTTCTGGATTTTCCAATATAATGTTGTTTGTACTCATGATAGTGTCTGGAACAAAATGTGATTCTTGAAGCAAACCAGACACCTTTTTGTCAGATTTGATTATTTTTCCATATTCTTGCCTTCTGTTCAGCTCATCAACTCTTGCAATATCAACACTGAATGTACATCTCACAGGCTTATGATCACTATCTGTGACATCCATACAAGCTTCGTACCTACCAAAAGAGAAAAATAGCATATTATGTCTAATAGATGGATTATTATTGAGCAACATCATAAACAATTCCACACTAAAAGGAAAA
>BCLG01001804.1:2031-50789 GCA_001602295.1 Zoysia matrella
AAGCACCGTCATCTCATTGAGACTGGTCGTACCCTTCTGATTGCTTCTTTTGTTCCCTCTCATTTTTGGGGAGAAGCCATTTCTACAGCTGTCTATCTTATCAATAGGCAACCATCATCTAAACTATCTGGCAAAGCCCCCGGTGAGGTGTTGTTTGGTACCCCTCCTCGTTATGATCATCTTCGTGTTTTTGGCTGTATTTGTTACGTTCTGCTTTCTCCTCGTGAGCGTACCAAATTAACAGCTCAGTCTATTGAGTGTGTCTTTCTGGGCTATAGTCCTGAGCATAAGGGCTATCGCTGCTATGATCCTTCCGCACACCGCATTCGCATTTCTCGAGATGTGACTTTTGATGAAAATCATCCCTTCTTCTACAATTCAGTCACACAATCCTCCTCCGCTCCAACTGAGTCCACTTCTTTTATGTGTCTTCCCCCTCCTCGTTATGATGCCTCCTCATCCCTAGGCATACCTCATACTTCTACATCCTCTTTCCTTTCACCACCACTACCTTTTTCATCCAAACCTTCCATCACTCATGTCTACACCCGTCGCTCCAAACAACTTACAGACCCTCCCAATGACTCACCCCCTTCGGCCAGTCCTGATGCTCCTACTATTGATGATACTACTAACAATAATGAGTCATCTGTTGTTTCTGATGAACCACAGGATACTGATGGATATAATCTTCGTGATCGTATCACTATGAAGCCTATTGACAGATTTGGATTTCCCCGTATGGCTGCTATTGTTGATGAACCCTCCACTTATCAGGAAGCCTCTGTTATTCCAGAATGGCAATCTGCTATGACTGCAGAACTTACTGCTCTTGATCGTACACAGACTTGGGAAATTGTTCCTTTACCCTCACATGCTGTTCCCGTTACTAGCAAGTGGGTCTTTAAAATCAAAAGGAAATCAGATGGCTCTATTGAGAGATATAAAACTCGTTTTGTTGCTCGAGGTTTTCAACAGACTCAGGATCGTGATTATGATGAGACTTTTACTCCTGTGGCGCACATGACCACTGTTCGTACTATGATTGCTGTTGCTGCTGCTCATTCTTGGACTATATCTCAGATGAATGTCAAGAATGCTTTTCTTCATAGTGACCTGCATGAAGAAGTCTACATGCACCCGCCTCCAGGTGTTGATACTCCTCCTAGTCATGTGTGCAGGTTGCATCGTGCTCTATATGGTCTAAAACAAGCTCCGCGTGCTTGGTTTGAGCGTTTTGCTTCTGTCATAAAAGCTGCTGGTTTCACTCCTAGTGATCATGATCTTGCCTTATTTATTCATCTTTCACCCAAAAGACGTACTTTGCTTCTCTTATATGTTGATGATATGCTGATAACAGGAGATGACGCAGTTCATATCTCTACTGTCAAACAACAACTCAGTGAACAATTTCAAATGTCAGATTTGGGATCTCTTAGTTATTTCTTGGGAATTGAAGTCTCCAAGACAGCAAAGGGGCATTATGTTTCTCAAACTAAAAATATACATGATCTGCTTGTTCGGTCTAGAATTAGTGATAATCGCACAGCTGCAACGCCTATGGATCTTCATTTGCAGCTTCGATCAACTGATGGTGCACCCTTTGCTGATCCATCTCGCTATCGTCATATTATCGGCAGTTTGGTTTATCTTACTGTCACCAGACTTGATATTGCTCATGCTGTTCATATTCTTAGTCAGTTTGTGAGTGCTCCTACTTCGGTTCATTTTGGATATCTTTTTCGTGTTTTGAGATATCTGAAGGGGACATCACATTACAGGTTGTTCTATGATAGTACTAGTCCTCTTCAGCTTCATTCTTATTCCGATGCCACATGGGCAAGTGATCTCACGGATCGCCGGTCTATCACTGGATATTGCATTCTACTTGGATCTTCTCCTATCACATGGAAATCCAACAAACAAATGGCAGTTTCTCGTTCTAGTACAGAGGCTGAACTTCGAGCACTTGCTACTACTACCTCCGAAATTGTTTGGTCAGATGGCTACTTGCTGATTTTGGAGTCAGTTGTGATGCTCCTACACCCATTCTCTGTGATAATACTAGAGCTATACAGATTGCTCACGATCCTGTGAAACATAAACTCAGCAAGCACATTGGTGTTGATGCTCATTTCACTCGGTCTCATTGCCATCAGAACACTATTGCTCTCCAATATGTGCCCTCTCAATTACAAGTGGCTGATTTCTTTACTAAAGCACAGACTCGTGCTCAACATCAACTTCATTTACTCAAACTCAATGTTTCAGATCATCTTCCCCCTTGAGTTTGACGGGGGGTGTTAAGGCCCATCTATATCTCTGGCCCATATGGGTCCTCCAGCTCTATACAAGGGATCGATCCCCTTCCTGTCCATTCATCCTGACAGTGATTCACCAAAGGTAACAGATCCTTTCTTTTCATCCAGACTGCAGCAGCTGAAATGGAAAATGCGATAAAAAGGATGGAGGATGAGGGTGTCCAGTCTTATATCCTCGATCTGCGGAACAATCCAGTCAGTCTACTTCGTTACAATTGGTCATCAGAAGTTCGATCAATATACTTTGCTTTATTTATTTTACTTCTTTGAACAGGGTGGTTTAGTGAAAGCTGGTCTTGATGTTGCTAAAATGTGGTTGGATGGAGATGAGACTCTTGTCAACACTATTGACCGCAATGGAGATGTACTACCAATAAATATGAACCACGGCCATTCTTTGACACATGACCCTCTTGTTGTTCTTGTGAGTTTTTAATTCCATGCATGTTACTGTGTTTATTTCTCATTATGTATGGTTACAAAATTTGTTAGAAAAATAATTGTACTTCCATGCAAATCGTTTATATGACATTTTTTTAATCATGTAGTTTTTATTTTAAATATCTGACTTGCAGTCTATTTCTCAGTCTTTAAATAATTATCCTAGAAACTGCAAACTTGGTGTTAACTAGTTTAAGTTGGCACGTGATGAACTTTGGTGGTTTAGTGCTTTCAAGATTCTTCTTAATGAAAGCCTGCCTAGTTCCTCCTAGATTGGTCTCCTTTTGTCAAGATCACATTTTACATAGGGACCTTTAGTTAATTGTTCTACATTATTATTTTGCTCTGATAAAAATGTTATGTACAGGTACTTTCATTTACCAGCTGCATCTCTATTTGTGGTGACTTTCTCTTATTAAATAGCTGAAATATTTGTTTAATTTACTTTATCCCTGCTGTGCTTTTTTATGTGTGTAAATATAGGTAAATGAAGAAAGCGCCAGTGCAAGTGAAATCCTCGCAGGGGCGTTACATGACAATGGGCGTGCTATACTGGTCGGCCACAGAACCTTTGGCAAAGGAAAAATTCAGGCAAGACCAGTCTCACCATTCATTTGTTCTCTCTTTTCATGTAAAATACCTGGAATTTGCATGCTTCACGGTAATGAGTAACTGTGCAGAGTGTGACTGAGTTGGATGATGGTTCTGCCCTGTTCATCACAGTCGCGAAGTACCTCTCTCCCGCACGGCATGAAATCGATCAAGTGGGAATCCAACCTGACATACAATGCAGCCCTAATGTTCTATCTTTGCCGAGAGCGCCTTCCGTAAGAGGAAGCGATGATGCCTCTAGTTTGGAGACAGATTCATGTATCATGGTTGCGGAGCAGGCGTTGGAGATAGAGCAAACAAAGGGGTCCGCTTCATAGATGCATTACTTCTCGAAGACAGCAACTAAACCCTTCGTGGGTTGCTCGGATTTTTTGAAACCGTGGGTTGCTTGGATTGCTGATTTGGTACACACAAGGTAGAATTTTGTTATTTGTCTGTATATTGTGTTCTGCATTAGATTGTACAGCTGATATAGACTGAAAAAAATAGTGCTGCACAGTTATACATAGGTTGGTCCTTACAAGTACAATTCTACGTGAAAAGCTGTTGGAGTTTAGATACTCGTTAGTTATAAAAAAAGACTAGTATTGTGCTTCACCTGTACCAGAGGCTCGTTAAACAATTGTAGCCTGTAACATGTGCATGATTGTGGTTTTGACTATCGTGTTTAGTTTTTTTTAATAACGGGAATATTATATGAATCTCCGCTTTGGATTTTAGGAAGGGATAATACTCAATTTCGTCTCTAAACTATCTTCAAAAGCTCAATTCCGTCCTTCAACTTTAAAAATGTTCAATTTAATCTTTAAACTTAAGTTAGAGGTTCAATTTCCTCTGTGGTTCAATGTGGCTGTCCACGTGGCATGTCATGTCAGCACATGATACGTCACGTCAATTTAAATTTTAGATTTGAAATTCAAATAGATTTTTTCTATCAAATTGTAGCTCTGTTTTCGGATCTGTTTGAACCATTGTGTTTCGTAGAATTAATGCAATAACACAAGATCCTACATGTACGTTGTGAATCAAATGCGAAAATATTTATACATCCTAAGTTATTATATTTTGGTATTTCAAAATTTTTAAAAACCTCAAAAATAGGAATTTTCAAATTTTCTATTTCGTTAACAAAAATGGCATTTCCTAAATTTGGATTGCATTAATTCTTCTGTTTTGTTAAAAAAATTGAGAAGTTCTATATAAATATCAGAAATATAAAATATGTTTAAATTATTGATTTTGAACATATTAAGATATATCAAAATTATTGATTTTTTAAATATAAATATAAAAATATCCATTTAGGATTTTTGCCTTAATTTTAAGACATATGATGGTTCAAAATGGGATAAAAATAAAGAAATAGTTTGAGAAAAATTGATTTGAAATTATATTATAAAATTGAAGCTGACATGGCATGACAAGTGCTGATGTCAGATGAGAGATGAAATTCAGCCTCGAATTAAAGTTCAGAGATTAAATTGGATCTTTTGAAAATTGAAGGATAAAATTGAGTTTTTAATCATATTTGAGGGACTAAAATGGGTATTATCCCTTTTAGGAAAGTTATAGCCATACAGCTATGATTTTCGGCAGTTACTGCTAAATACAAATATGAGAATCGATCATCATTAGGCAAGCAGAATAGCCACACTAATGAAACATTAATGCAACAAAAGCAATGAAAAAGGAAAAGCATATCCATGCTGTAGCCTATTTTGATGATGGAGCCCCATGTAGCACATCTCAGGAATCTGAGAAGAATCTCCAAGATCACATCTCCAGGAGGGTTTCTGTTCAACACCACTGTCACCAATCTGAATACGGACAATAAGGTATAACATTACGCTCAGTGTTAGTGTAACAGAAAAGGAACAAGAAATGGTGAACTTTTGTTGCTAGAAGTATTGAGTGCTTCTGTCTTCTTATGTTTCAGAAGCATCTGACTTTTATGTCCCATTTGGAACATAGAAATTTCAAGTGAATTAGTTCGATTCAAAAAAAACATAGGAAACGGGGAAGAATTCTGTGTTCTAAATGGGACAGAGTTTCAAAAGCAACCCATAGAAGTGATAAAAAGCTGAAATAAACAGTTATAGCTAAATATTGATTATAGCATTTGACTGTCATGAACGAAGATCTATATATACAAATTGATTTTGATATTTTGGCAACAAAGTTTAATTATTGCAGTGTATTTACTCTTCGCTTTAATTGCCAAATGAACTTGTTGACTCCGAAATGGATCTCGGGCCAATACACCGCTCGCACGTTTATGTGCGGGAATGCCGACATCTCTTCAAACGTCGCCGGGGCGAAGAAAGAACAGCGTGAGGGGTCGAGTAAAGGGATTAAGGTTTGGAGAAAAATGAAATGTAAATGCAAATGATAGGTTCGATTGAGATATCCCTCAACCGGTTATGGGTGTCTGTTTTATAGAGGTAGGATGGTTTTATCCCGCAGAGCAACGGATTCCTCATGTTTGGAAAGAAATTAAAATTAATCTTCTGAAAACTTTCTAAAATCAATACTACCAGAGTGTCTGGTAAAGTGTCGGATACTCCGGTGACCGATGTCTCCGGTATGATATTGGGGTGTCCGTCATGTAATTTTGAGAATCCGAGAGGACTCACCAGACACGCCGGTACAGTGCCGGATACTCCGGTGGGTTGAAGAGCCCCAACCCAAGACGGTTTGCCGGACAATCCGGCATATTGCCGGAAGCTCCGGTGGGTTGAACACCCAAACCCGAGAGGGCCTGCCGAACAATCCGGCACAATGTCAGATACTCTGATGAGCTAAGTGCCCCAACCTGAGAGGGCTCACGGGATATTCCGGCACTATACTGGACACTCCGATGGGTCAGATGCCCTCCAACCCGAAAGGGCTTGCCGGACACTCCGACAACGTGCCGGACACTCCGGTGGCCCTAATTTTTTGGATGTCAACATAAGTCTTCCTGTTTTTTGGTGGAATTCCTGCACCACAAAACACTCTAACCACCCAAAAAAAACCCTAAGGGCGATGGTTCTCCCGACTCATCGGCCATCGTATCGTTTTTTGGCAACAATATTCTTCATATCGGTCACTTACGCTTCTTGTCATACACTCGAATGATACTTTTTCAACTATTGGCCGTTGAGAGCTCTAAGTAATGATTCACCTCGAACATCCTTCAACATGTATGTATTTTTGGCAATGACTTTTATCACTCTATATGATCCTTCCCAACTAGGAGACCATTTTTTGAATTTATTGCTTTGAGCCTACGGGCAGAATAGTTTTCCACACTAATTCGCCCAATTGAAAAGTTTTAACTTTCATCTTCTTGTTGTAAGATCTAGCAACTCTTGCCTTATCTTTCTGAATTTCTTTCAAAGCACTCAAACGCTTATCGGTGACCTCATCAACATTGTCTAGCATTAAGGCCCTATACTCATCGGTGGATAAGTCATTTTGCTTAGCTAATCTTAGAGCTTTTAGATTTACCTCGACGGGTAAAACAACCTCTTGTCCATACACAAGTTTATAAGATGTTACCTTAGTTGCCCTGTGCCTAAATATCCGATGAGCCCACAATGTTTTCGATAAGACTTCATGTCATTTTTTAGGATGGTCTTGTATCTTTTTCTTAATGAGTTTGATCAATATTTTGTTGGTAGACTCGAACTGACCATTAGCTTGAGCATAATATGAAGATGAATTGAGTATCCTAATCCTGTAAGAATCGACAAACTCTTTAACATGACCAGACGTAAAGCAAGTAACTTGATCGGTAGTTAAAGTTTGCGGTATGCCGAATCTATGAATAATATGCTTGGTAAGGAACTCAATTACCTCTTTGTGCGTCATATTCTTGAGAGCCACTGCTTCGGTCTATTTGGTGAAGTAATCCGTTGCCTATAAAATCTAATCCCCATCCTCGGAATGGCCATGACTTTATGATAGGATTCATCATGGTAGCAGTGCCAATTGAATATTTTCAAACCTTTGGCACTCCTCGCATCCCTTGTAGTAACGATAGCAATCGACAATCATGGTTGACCAATAGAACTCGGCCCTTCTTAATAACCATTTCATTTTCAGAGCCGACCACAAATGCCTTCATGAACCTTCCCCATAGCCACTTTGGCTTCATCATCACTCAAACATTTTAATAGTAAATCGTCTCCCGTTCAGCGGTATAAGTCACCATCAATCAAAGTATATTTGAAAGCCGCATGCCGAACATTCCTATCTACATTTTGGGTTGGGCTACGAATATATGAAATTATAGGTGACCTCCAATCAAATAATTTGGTACTATCACGGTTTGACAGGTTAGTATTCAAATGGTCTAGTCCTAGCACCTTAAGCATCAGTTTCTTAATGATTAAGAATTTACCTCTACTAACATTGTAACCCGATGTTTGTTGTACCAATTCATTTGCTTTACTGTTTCCTAGCCTAGACACATGATGTATATTGAATTCGTCCATTCCTCTAATAATGTCTAGGCATTTATCCAATATAGCATTTAACGATCCGTCTAAGCATTGTAAATTTTTAGCAACTTGTTGCACTGCTAATAACAAATCGCCGAAAGCTTCTACATGTTTTACCCCATGGACTCTAACATCACCAAGCCGAACAACAATGCTTCATATTCGATTTTGTTATTGGTGCAATCATACTCTAATCAGTTTAAGAACTCAAAGTGTGTATCATAAGGAGAAACCAACACTACACCAACACCTTGAGCCTCTTTGTAAACCGATCCATTAAAATGCAGCTTTTAAGGGTAAAAGTAACATAACCAATATCTAGATCATGTTCTAAATCAATCCGACGCTCAACAATAAAATTAGCAATAATTTGGCATTTTATGGATTTCAATGGTTCATAAGCCAAATCATATTCAATCAATGCATAAGCCCATTTACCAAGCCTACCACTAGAAATCGGCCTATGCAACATATGTTTGATAACATCGGTTTGATAAGTAACCACACCAGTAATAGATAACAAATAATGTCTCAACTTGATGTAAGTATGGTATAAGGAAAAGCATAGTTTTTCGATGAGAGTGTACCTTATTTTCGCATCCACCAACCGTCGGCTCACATAGCTGATCACGTACTCTTTTTCTTCGGCTTCTTGCGTCAAAACAGCACCAACCACATCATCTTTCGCCGCTGTGTAGAGATAAAAAGGGACTCCCCCCTTAGGCGCTCTAAAAACCGGCGGTGAAGACAAGTATTCTTTGATCCTCTCAAATGCTTCTTGCTGTTTTGCCCCTCAAACGAATTCGGCTTCATTCTTTAGCCGAAGAATAGGAGTAAATGCGTTAATCTTTCTCGACAAATTGGATATGAACCGCCTCAAGTAATTCACTTTTTCTAAGAAGCTTTGCAACTCTTTCTTACATGTGGGCGCGTGCATATTCCTAATTGCCTCTATCTTCTTAGGATCTATCTCTATACTCTTTTTATGAATGATGAAGCCTAAAAACTTTTCGACCAATACACCAAAAGCACACTTTAGTAGGTTCATCTTCAAACCGAAACGACACATCCGATCTAAAGCGAGTTGCAAATCGACCAAGTGAGAATCTAAAGCGACCGATTTGATCACCACATCATCTATGTAAACCTCCATGATGACATCAAGCAAATCATGAAAGATAAAGTTCATGGCTCTTTGATACGTGGCACCCGCATTCTTCAACCCAAAAGTCATTACAACCCACTCAAACAATCCTACAAAATTAGGACACCTAAAAGTAGTCTTAGACATATCCTCTTCGGCTTTATCATCTTGGGCTGTGGATCTTGCCCCCGAGTCTAGAGCTTTGGATGGTGACTTTGAGAGACTATTGACCATCGGGTGACTTCTCGAGAACCACCTTCCTAGAGGCCCCTTTCTCAATCAGAGAAATAGGCATCTTTTCTTCGATGATCACGTTCTTCCGCTTGGTTGTATCGGCTTGATGAGGCCAAATCAACACCATAGGGTTGAGCTCTAGAGTGTTGACGGAGAAGGGGTACTTGTCGATCTGCATCTTTTTAAGACTCAATTGTCCCTCATTAAGGGCCGATTGGACTTGTCGACGAAAAACATTGCAATCGTTAGTAGCCTGAGAAGAAGAGTTATGCCATTTACAATATGCTTTATTCTTAATCTCATCCGTCGGAGGCAAATTATTTGCGATCTTAATATATCCACCTTTGTGCAATTCATCGAATATCTTTTCACACTTAGCTACATCAAAGGTGTATTTCATATCGTCTTTCCGATTCTTATGAACAGGTTTGAGCGAATCGTAAGCAAATGATTTGGCCTTAGAGAGCCAAATAAACTTGACAGCTAAAATGTCATTGGAATCATCATCGAAGCTATACGAATCACATTCCACGACGTGCACAGTGTGGCGGGTCTTGTAATCATGTTTTATTTCTTTGCTTCGACTTTCTTGAGCCGAAGCCCTTTATTGGAGGTGAGTGAGTGTAAGAAAATTGTACCCTTCCAACTTTTTTCTAAGATGCGACTGTAAACCACTAAAAGCTAGGTCAGCTAAATTCTTTTTAGAAATTGTTAAATTAAAGCATCAGTTCTTAACATCTCTAAACCGTCGAAGATAATCAATGACAGGTTCATCTTTTCCTTACTGAACCGATGTCAAATGTGACAACTTCAACTCATTGTCCTCGAAATAAAAGTGATCATGAAATTTACGCTCTAAAGACTCCCATGTGTAGATAGAGCCCGAGGACAACGAGGAAAACCATGAGAAAATGGTTTCGGTTAGCGATAAAGAAAACAAGCATACTTTCAAAGCTTCGCTAAAACCCGCTTCTCCTAATTGCGCCACATGTTAGCTAATGTGTTCCTAAGTGATTTTACTATCTTCGCCATTAAATTTGACGAAGTCGTGCACACGTCATCCATTAAGATAAGGGACCGAATCAAAATATGCGAGGTACGGTTTTTGTTAAATCCGATCTCTCCCCTTGAGGCCATACACTCCTCTATGTTGGCAATGTGTGGCTTAGCGGAAGTACTAGATGGTGGAGAGTGTACACTCGTTTTCATGGCACTAAATAGTTCATTAGGAACGGGGCTATGAGGGATACTCGTACTGTTTGGTGGGATAGGCGGCGTGTTATATGCGATGGTACGGTAAGAAGGAACAAAATTAGCCAATTCATTCAATCGGCTCGTGGCCAGATTGGGGATGCTAGTGATTGGCTCTACGCTAGCGGGAGACACAACCAAATCACTAGTTTGCGCATGAGACAAAAAACTAGTTTGCCCACTAAACGAGTTCAACGGCATGCCATACGGAGCTTGTTCTACACTAGATGTAGTAGGCGCCAATACACTAATAGTAGGATCTACATGTGCAACATGAGACGATGATGCAATACTAACAACTTAGACAAAAAATGTTATCATGTATTGCATATTATTAGTCAAGACCTTTTTAAATCAGTAAAGTAATATGAAAGGTTTTCAAAAGTAACGGGAGGGTGCGAAGATGTTCTCACATTGGCAGCATCTATAGCCACATCGTCGACGACAGTCGGAAGAACGGACTCCTTCACTTGAGAGATGGCGCCTTAGCGATCCTTTTTAAAGCACACCAAATACTCCTGCTGCTCCCACTCTTCCCATGCCTTACGCGTCTCCTCGGAAGCCTTCCGACGCTCTAGGAGCACCTTGCGTGCCTTCTCAGGCAACTACTCTAAGGATGGCACGACGATGTTCATCGTGGAGATCTCGGAGTTCATGGTGAAAACGACAATTCGATTTGTGCAATCAGAATCACTCGTTTCTCAGCGGAGTCACCAAAAAGTCTGTTGATGTCAAAATGAATCCCGAGCCAACACACCGCTCGCACGTCTGTGTACAGAAATGCTGACGTCTCTTCAATGCAGGGTTTGGGCAGCACGTAGACAATCCCGTCTCGGAAAGGACCCCATCGGAAGAGAATCGTCTTAGGGATGATCTGGGCTCTGTCAGGCCAGCCGAATCATCTTCAAACGTCGTCGAGACAAAGGAAGAACAACATAAGAGATCGAGTAAGGGGATTAGTTTAGAGAAGAATGAAATATAAGGGCAAATGATAGGTTCGATTGGGATACCCCTCAACTAGCCATAAGCCTCTGTTTTATAGAGGTGGAATGATCTTATCCCGCAGGGCAATGAATCCCTCAAGTTTGAAAAGAAATTAGAATCACTCTGCTGAAAACTTTTCAAAATCAAAACTACCGAAGTGTCCGGAAAGTGTCGGATATTTTGGTGACTGGAGTCTCCGGTATGATACTGGAGTGTCTGTCGTGTAATTTCGAGAACTCGAGAAGGCTCACAGGATAGTTCGGCACAGTGTTGGATACTTCGGTGGGTTGAAGAGCCCGAACTCGAGATGGCTTGTCGAACAATCTGACATTTTTGCCGTAAGCTCTGGTGGGTTGAACACCCAAACTCGAGAGGGCCTGCCAGACAACCTAGTATAGTGTCAGATACTCTGGTGCGCTAAGTGCCCCAACCCGAGAGGACTCACTAGATATTCCAGCAATATAGCAAACACTCCGGTGGGTTAGATGCTTCAAATTCGAGAGAGCTTGTCGGATACTCCGACAACGTGCCGGACACTCTGGTGGCCTTGATTTTTTTATGTCAACAGAACTTTATTTGATTGTGTGCATAGATAAATAGTATAAAAAGGCACATAGTAGTAGATACGGCCTACAAAAAAGATGAAGGATCGTCGTTGACTTTTATTATTAATTTGACCATTCGTCTTATTCAAAAAATTTGGTCGAATGTGTAAAATTTTAAATTGTGATTCAAATAACTCTAATGATAAATTAAATTATATCAAAATATATGAAATTTATCAAAATTTTTTGAGTAAAACGAATGATCAAAGTTGAATTTAAAAGTCAACGGTGACATCAATTAAAGAACGAATGGAGTATGTTATTGAGTTGTATATTGTGAATTTATTTGCAACTATCATTACATGTATTGTAAGACTTGAATCATATAATAGATGTTCAATATTTATTTTATTCATATTTCCGATATCTTTTCTGTTACTGACTATTTCTGTTATATTCATATTCAGATTATTTTGTGTTCGAAACTCCGTATTTATTCATTCATTTCCGTCTTCGGTTTTTTTGTTTCTGTGTTTCATCTGATGTTGTAAATATAAAAGTGAAAATAATTGAGCTATTTTACCGATCGCTTTCGTCCGTTCTCAGGCACTGGCAACAGTATTACAGTAACCTATGCCGTGTCGCAGGTGTCGGTTCGGGTTGGGTGGACATGACGCGGCCGTAGTTGGCCTGATTCCGCCGGCCAGGGGAGCGTTCCTTCCGGCGGCCTTCTCCCCGGCCCGGGTGAAAAGGCGTCTGGGGTGGTGGTGCCTCGTTGCCGAACGCTGCTGTGCTGTGGCCTGTGGCGCGGTGGGTTGAGTTGGGATTCACTGCACTCAATAGCTTCTCTTTCTTTGCAAAAGGCGTAGGAAAAGGATGCGTCGTTCATTTATCGTGAAGGACCGAAAGTTTAGGTGTGCATAAATAATGCGAACCCATCGAAGGTACGTGTAGAGCAGAGGACCGTAAGATTTTCTTCCCGCTTTCGTAATTTACCACAAGTGCGTTCATCATAAGACACACTCATATAAAAGTTTTTTCTTAAAAAAAAGTAGTGGGAGTGATCACTATGCAATTAATAACAATGCAACTAATGATAACTAGGTTCTATACAAGAGAAAAATAACACTTGTCGATCATTTGAATAAAAAGGAAAGCAAAAGACCTCTAACACCTTTTTTGAATTGAAGGATTTTTTTTTTGTTTTCTGTGTTTTTTCTGTCAAAATGAATTCATTCCTCGATGATTCCAAACAGCAATAACTGGTTTTCTGAGACATTCATTCATGCAAAGGTCACCCCAGCTGAGCTTCCAATCAAGTAATTTTATTTTCCTATAAAAGTCAGGCTTGCAAATTTTACAAAGCTCCGGCGTCCTCAAAGAACTTCCCGCCCACTCACCACCACCATGCGCGCACGTCGAGCGCGGAGGCTCCTCCACATGGCGACCACCACCCACCTCTCGCGCGTCTGCCACCCAAGATTAGCGCGCGAACCGGGGCTATAAGTATCCTGTCCCCTCCGTCCTTTCCTCTCCCAGGCTGGCAAGCAAGCAACAAGGGCGCCACGAATAGCAGCAAGCCACGATCGCCATCGCCGACGATCCAGCTTGCTGATCAAGCCCTTTCTTCCTCGTCATGGAGATGATGAAGTTCGCCTGCGCCGTGCTTGTCGCCGCCTCGGCCACTGTGGCCCTGGCTGCTGACGCTCCGGCCCCTGCCCCCACCAGCGCCTCCGCCGCGGCCTTCCCGGCCATCGGCGTCGTGCTGGGCGCCTCCGTGCTCTCCTTCTTCGCCTTCTACCTCCAGTAAAGCAGAGGAGGAGGCCAGGAGATGCGCATGCCGGCCGGCTGCTGTTAACTATTACCTGCGATGATTTATTTTATGTGTCCATTCCACCGTGTTGGTTGATCCGTTCATTTCGCTTTCTTAGCTTTTCTGCCTTTGTATGTGACAATTTATATTTGTGAAGAGTAAACAGGGGAGAATTGATGGCGCTATTTGTTTGGGCAAGAAAATTGGAAATTAATCATCAGCCATCTATTTTACTACCTAGTCCTAATATCCGTGCTAATGATATGGATACGGTCTTAAAAAAATATTAACTTAAAAAATAATATTTTAATATTAAAATAAATTTATTTTATTTTTCAACAACTTTTTTAATCTCATATATTTATTTCGAGTAGCGAGTTGTGCTTTGTTAACTAACAACGGTTCATGTGAGCCCAAGATCAGAGACTTTCGAAAGAGTTCATCTATAAATGTATCAGTGGAGTCTGTCAGATTTGTAAAAAAAAAAAACTCTAAGTGTATTTTTTATATGCACCTAATGTAACTCATCTCAGTTGGAGATATTTTATCGTATGTACATAGAAAAGAAAAAATGTGCTTTTTAAGAACTTGAGATGATATAACAAACCACATTGATGTTTATTTGTGCTTTCTATCATTTATTTATGTGTATATTCAGACATTTTTAACCCAGTGGGGTTATTCGAACCTGCTTCTAAACTGGAGACAGTTCGATAACCCGGTTTTCCTTCTCATAATCCTGTTAAATATTTAGCTGATACTCCATCCAAATAAGTGACATTTTTTATTTTAAATCAACGTTTGACTATCATCTTAATTTAAAAATTTATGAAAATGTAAAAAAAATAACAAGTTAGGCTTAAGATATTTTTAATAATAAAACATTTCACAATAAAATAAATAATATTTTTCACAAATATTTTGAATAAGATGAATGATTAAATATTAATATCTAAAAGTATAGAAAGAACACTTATTTTAGGACAGATGGAGTAGTTGATAAAAGAACAAAAATGAACCTATTATCACCTTCTTTTGATATACAAAAGAACCGCTATTAATTCTTCAATGATCATGGTTGTATTATAATACAATTTAGAGTAACTAATTAACTCAAGATTCACATAAGCAGCAGTTGGAAAGAACTACATATAGCACCCTTTTGTGGTTCGATAAACAAACTTTTCTAAGCCTCAGACAAATGATTTTGGAGGCAACATTCCTCAAGCAAATAAGATGAACAGACCAAGAGCACTGAGTACAGGATCGCTTGATACGATGAGCAGAAAAGAGTGCAACCACAAATAGGTAGACAGAAAAAATAATAAATTTGGGGAAAAAAATTTATGGAGAACACCAATGATATTACGAGGGAAGCATCAACCCCTATTTTAGGCAAGTAATATGGAAACTGGACTTTACAAATGTATGACATATAAGCCCAAATAGCATGTTTCAAATTTCGCAAAATTATAATAGCATGTGCCAAATTAATCATTTTATTTATTTACCTGACTAACCATTGCAAATCACAAAGGGTGAAAGGAGTGTTCTCTTTTGTATGGACACTAATCTTTCTTCTTCTTTATAAAATGATGCGCAGCTTTTTCAATAAAAATATCGAACAAACAAACGACCAAGCAACAAGCTGTGGATGTGAGGACTTAAAAAAGAAAAACAAGCTGTGGATGTCACAAAGGCGCTCAGTACGTTTTGCTGCAAGGAACACGTAAAGCCAAACACGTACTGTTACATTGGTATTGGAGGAAAACATAAAATGCTGCGACACTTGCTTCGTGGCTGGGCCTCCATACGCAGACATCCAGCCGAGGCGGCCCGGCCCAGTACTGGAACGAAGCACCTATATAAGAAAACCACCAGGGTCGGGAGAGCAACCAGGACCTAGGGTTTCTCACTTCCCCCTTTGCCGCCGCCGCTAGCAGCACCCGTCGGAGGGAAGGCAGAGAGCAAGATGCCGGAGAGGAGGCAGCGCCCCAGCGGGGCCAGGAAGGACGAGGTGGTCACACGCGAGTACACCGTCAACCTCCACAAGCGCCTCCATGGATGGTACGGCACGAACACTTCACCACACAATATCTCTCTTCCTCTCTGAGTCAAGGCACAAATCATTATGCTGCTCTCACCGTGCCCTAGGTGGACGGATCTCTGTTGCGTGGTCGTGGTCGATAGATCTAGCGTGCGAATGTCTTCGCATTTCCTTATGGTTGAGCTGTAGATCTCTAGACTGGATTAGTGCTCAGCAATTTTCCTGCGTGCCTTTATCACTGTGTGGCAGCTGCCTGTTGGAATGCGCGGTCGCTTCCGGGTATGGTCAGGTGCCTGTCTTTTAAACATGTGGCTTCGCACAGTTACATACCCGGCAGAGTGGAATCTGCTCATCGTTACACGTGTTGCTCTTTTCGTGCTACCATGTGTTCCATTTGGGCTGGACAATTGTCAACTAGAAGTACTCTGCGGTTTCGCCCGTTCTAATTTTTGGCTCCATCATTGCTTTAGAGATTTTGGGTTAAAGATGTGTTTCGTGTTATGTAAGTATTAAGGTTAGCCATTTCATTTCGGATTTCTATAGCAGAGCATGTCTGGCTGAATATTTGCCTTAGGATACAGTAGGATATCTGTGTAATGCTTTTTTTTTGTCATGTGACGCTGTTATGCTGTCTTTGTTGCCTTTAGGTGCTTGATTTGCATGATCATCAGGCAATCTAAGCAGTGCAAAAAGCACACGTTTCAGAGTTCACACTGAGTTTGGGCTTTGGGAGATTTCCAATGAAGTATCTTACAAATATTTCTGTGTTCTAGCTGTGATTTTCTTACTAGTACCCCGTCCTGGAGTAGTGCCATTTACAGATTGATCTCCAGATTCTGTTTGAAGTGCTTGAAAGTGCACTGCTGCCCAGATGCCAGAGCGGATACTTCAAATATGAATTCTCAAGACAGATTAGCTGACCCGAACAATTTTTTGTTTTGATTACGTTATTTTCTTGTCTAATTTCAATAATTGATTTGTTCTCTTAATGATACTTACATGATTAGTAAGTACAGATGTCATTTATTCAAAATGACACATAATTACTGACAGTTCTTCATAATGAAACGCAGCACCTTCAAGAAGAAGGCACCCAAGGCCATCAAGGAGATCAGGAAGTTTGCACAGAAGGCAATGGGCACCGCAGATGTCAGGATTGATGTGAAGCTCAACAAACACATCTGGAGCAGTGGTATTAGGAGCGTACCAAGGCGCGTCCGTGTCAGGATTGCCCGGAAGAGGAACGACGAGGAAGATGCCAAGGAGGAGCTCTACTCTCTGGTCACTGTTGCGGAGATCCCCCCAGAAGGCCTGAAGGGTCTAGGCACCAAGATTGTTGAGGATGATGAGTAAATCTGCTAGTGTTCTTATCTTCATTAAAGCAAACTTTTGTGTTTTTGAGCTTGTTAGCACTAGGTTCATTATCCTTCTGAGAAAACCTTTGGGAGCCGTTAATGATATTGAACTCATCATGTTCGTGAACTTGTATTTTATGAACCCCAATAGTCACGCAGCATCTAGCCTTTGTTACATGGTTGTTTCAAGGTATGAAACTTGTTTGTGTTTCATCTGGAATAAGCACTGCAATCCATCTATTTGTTGGTGAGCGGCTACCTGTAAGGTTTACCTGATAATTAGGATTTGTCATGGGTATGGCCATTGATATTATTAGCTACTCCTAGATAGTACCGTCATCGCTATCTATGGCCAGCCGTCTTTCTGGCATGTGTTGAGTCCTGGATGTCCAAAGTTTGATTAGGCCGTGTTTGGGATGTAGAAATTTTGTAGAAATTTTACAGGATTCAATTTTCACAGGAAAAAATGTAGAAATAGGAATTTTTTTAGAGCACCACAATGGCCTGTGCCTGATGTTACCGTAGAGGAATCTTCTGTGCATCTGTTGCAGCTGCCGGTTCTTCAAAATAAATTTGGCATTGGTGAAAGAGGAAGAACATGGTGCTTGAAACGATGTGGAGGAAAAAGAGAAAAAAGTCTGAAGCTTCGGTGTTTCAACTGTGAGATGAAAAAAAGAGGCACCGGTGCCTTGTTAGATGATTTGACCTTTAGATCACCAGCACAGCTATGGCTGGTCTTAAAGCAATTCAGGATTTTGATAAGAAATGTAAAAGTGCAGAACTCTCTAAAATAAATTAGCTTCAACTCCACCATGCATTGTTACTTAGATACAAATAAACTAGATGCTTACTCATAGGACTATGATCTCATTGTATCCCTACGTCTAAAAATTCATAGGAACCTGTATATGTTCACAGAAAAAATATAGGAAATGAGAAATTTTTCCTAGGCTTTACTCAAATTCTGGGTAGTTTTGAAAACAGATAGAAAAAATGAGTTAAATAAAAGAGAGTCGGATCGGATTAAAATCGGGTTAAATTTCTAAAGGTCAATTTATTTGTGAAAAGATCCGCGGATCGAACTCTTTTATCACCCTTATACATGGGATATGGAAGAAAGCACTAAACACAAAAACTAAAAGCACCATGCAACTTCGCCTAAATTTATATAACGGCTATATTGACTAAATTTCTGTGAAGTACTATTTTATTAACCACTTCATTGTTGTCAGTATGCAACTGAGCTTTTTCTCATTCTATTTAACACCATTAAAGCTTGAAATGGCGCTGGTGATTTAGGAACAAGTTAAGATGGACAACTAATACGGACATTCGAATTTTCTAGTGGATAATAAGGAATAGAAACCTTTTTCGGATGGTTGATGAGAAATTTACCAACTATTATATCACATCTATGGAAGTACATAATGGGACACAAAATCAAACCAGTCTTGGAATATTATATATTGGTACACAAAATCAAACCAGTCTTGGAATATTATATCACATCTATAGAAGTACATAGTGGTACACAAAATCAAAACAGTCTTGGAACGTCAATTTAAATACATGCTACAGTCTTGCTGATTTCGATACTCCCTTTAAAATACGTTGTACAGTCTTGCCGAAGTTAAGGTTACAAAATAGCTTGGATTAGTCTTGGAATTGGGGGAATGTTGAGTTTCAATACTCCCTCAAGAACCTGGACAGCTTCAGCCATAGTTGGTCGATTGACTTCATTGTCCTGAATGCACCAACAAGCAAGCTTGCAAATTGTTTTGGCTTCCTCCAAATCAACTTCGCCGCATAGTTCCTGATCTACCAAACTTTCAACATCACCTTCAAGGAGCTTTCTCGCCATGTGAACAGGAAAATAAGTAGTGTGACCACCATTACTGGTGCAATCTTCTGCTGAGTTTCTCCTTCCTGAAACGATTTCCAACAGCATCATACCATAGCTATACACATCCACTTTTGGTGTAATAGCAGATCCACTGATCCATTCAGGTGCAAGGTAGCCTATGGTGCCTCTGACTGTTGTCAAAACACGACTTAAATCCCTTCCAAGAAGCTTTGACATCCCAAAATCTGCAACTTTAGGAACAAATGATGCATCAAGAAGTATATTCTCTGGCTTGATATCACAGTGTATGATGCATTCCTGACAGCTGTGATGCAAGTAGGCCAATCCTTTCGCAATTCCAAGTGAAATCTGATATCTAGTGCTCCATTTCAATGCAGCGGTTTTGCCATGAAATAGATGGGCATCAAGTGAGCCATTTGGCATGTACTCGTACACTAGTAACCTTTTGCTTCTCTCACAACAGAAACCAATTAGTTTCACCAAGTTGATGTGTTGGATGATTCCGATCGAACTCACTTCTGCCCTGAATTGTTTCTCTCCTTGGCATGCACCATTAAGTCTTTTAACTGCTACGGCAGTACTTGAGTGATGTAAAAACCCCATATATACAGTACCAAAACCACCAACTCCTAATATTTCTGAAAATTTTTTGGTTGCACAACGTATTTCGGAGTAACTAAAATAAGTTATTCTACCATCACCTTGAGTGTTGGTGAATATGCTTCCAAAGGATTTCCTTTTGTTCCTAAGGAACAATAGAAGCAATAACATAAATGCTGAAGACATCCCAAAAGCAGCAGCACTTACACAAATGATGATTCTTCGCATGTTATGTCTCGAACTTTGCATCTCTTTGGTAGAGAGCCGAATGTAAAGAATTTCTTCGTTGGTGCTCTTGGAAGGGCCATCCTGTTGTTGCTTGACCACATTAAGCAATTCATTTTGCCAAATAGAGCATCTAGAGGCATACGAGTATGCAGTGCAAGAACATTGACTTAGGCATGCTTGTGCACATTCGTCTGCAGTTACAGCAGCCTCTATGATGTTTGCATTACTGGGCAATCTGACACCAGATATCAAGTAGAACTTATCCGTCGAACTGGCTGTGCCCCTTTGTTTGTTTTCACAATCTAACTCATAATTTCTTACGCATCCACTTGTACGATCACCTAGTTCCCAACTTGTTTGCTGTGCTATGGAGAAACCTTTCATGCAGGCGCAGAGAGGGAACACATTGTCACTGCAGATTGTGAATGGTCCACAGACAGCATATACATCACATTGAGCTTTAGGTTGAGTATCAACAGCTAGCCAGTCCTGTGCAGTTTCAAGCCATATCATCTGTTTGCTCTGACCAGATACATCAAATAAACTAAATGTTATCAGTGTATCATCCCGTACAGTATACATAAAATACTCCTCTTCATCATTGTCAACAAATTTGTAATCAAAAAGCTTTCTGCTTTCAATCTCACCAGACATATGTGGTAGTGAGCTAAAGTATCTTCCATTCCAAGCTCCAGAAGAATGATACACAATGGATGAGTTGCACAGCTTCGCGATGAATTGAGGTACACCGCTTGGATCCAGCTCGGAGCAATAAATCCCAGGAGCTAGGTCAAGCATGTTCCTCTTGGAGGCAACACTATATCGCAAGCCACTCAACTTGTTCCGACCGGCCTTCGCGCCAGGGAGCAAAGCATCTGTCGGGTAGTCAAAGCTTTGCCACAGCATACTAGATGTGTTTGTGGATTCCCTGAGGACTAAGTTTCCATTGTTTAGGAGCACAGCAATAGTATAGTTTCCTTCCGCCTTATTGCCTAATTGAGTAGACCAGACCCTGGACCTTGTGACCTTGTCTAAAATGACAAGGTTACCATCGAAGGACAATGTGAGCTCAGTGATGGTGGGATCTATAACTGGGCTTTGCCGATTGGCAACCCAAACTGGCACTAGTTTGGGAACTTTGTTAAACCATATGCCTAGGTACCAATTATTTGTTGTGTTGGAGGACTCACTACCTGTATGGAAGAAGCCGAGTGCAAACTTGCCATTGCTGGATATTAGCTTGTTGTCGCTGGTGAGCACTTGATTCACAGATATGGTGTCCCCTGCATCACAACTCAAAAGGGAGTGTAGGTAGAGCAAAGAAACGAAAAGGATGGATAAAGCATGAAGGATGGCAAATGGATGATGCATAGCAGGCATTTGTTATAAAACGGATGCTGTTTTGTGTTCCTTCGCATTTGAAAATATAGAATGCATGGTATATAGAGCTGAATGTGGTCGAATTAGATCTCTGAAACAATGAAAAAATCAGTGTGAATGCAGGTGCAAAGACTTGAACTGGTCACACATGATTGTAACATCACTGGCAGCGACATGTTATAAATTCTGTCAAACTGTAGTGAAGAAAATGGGAGCAAAGGCACTTCAAAGTCTAGAATGGTCAAGATATTGGCCACGAATAGATTCAGAAGTGAGAGCTGAAAATGACATCAAAAGAGTAATATTAAGAGATTACCAAAACAGAATTGTACATCACCAACCTATAATGATCGTGGATCCTCAATGGATACCATATTAAAGCTAAAAATACTTATGTGATGGGATCCGAATGCGACCGATGGTTCAGTGAAACCACTAAACTGCCACCAGCTACCACCCTCTACCCGCTGGCCACTGCCATCTGCCGTCCACGCTGCCCTCTGCCCGCTGCTGCCTGCCACCCTCTGCCGCTTGAAACGCATGAAGATTTGTATCATGAACCACACAATAATTGAAAACCAGGCATAACTTCTGTAATTGAAAAGGAGATGCTGCACATTAAGCATTTTATGTCCCCACCAAGTCAATGTTACTGTGACACTTTTTTTATGGGTGAAGCAGTGCTCCCAGTGACTTCTGTTACAACGGTCTTCAGCTATTTGGTTGAAATGCAAGAACAATGGTGACAAAATATGAATACCCTGGTGCTTGCAGTTGCAAGGATGTCATAATAATTGATAGGTTATGTAGCTAGATGATACAAACACGGACCAAGTTGCTGAAAGGACAATGTTTATGGATTTCTCTGTGATGCCATGTTTTCCTAAACGGTTTGAAACGGCAGTTTAAGCGGGTTTAAATGGTAGGCGGAGGTTAATTGTTTAGGACGATGAAACTGTTTAATCTCATTTTGAGCTTGATTAAACCGTTTTAAATGTCCATTTAAACTGAAAACTAAATGGTGGGTCACCGTCAAACTACTGCTTACCATTTAGGTCAAGCTCTTATGTCTAGCATCTAAATAGTGGCAGAAAATTGGCCTTCAAAAACTATTAAGCAAACAAAATATCCAATCATTCATCCATTACCCTACAAGTGAATTAAAAAATTTACCACACCATCAAACAAACGTCTCCCAATAATCGTCTTTCACTATTTAGATCCTGTCAGGGCAAATTTTACCAGAGAATGGTAGGTCGTGCAAAAAAGGGCAACACAGCTTCCAGCACTAGACGAAATCAATTTGGGTGAGCTAAATATTGGGAAGATTTTTAGACCCTATTGAAGCTCTTTTTTTTTTTCTCTAGAAAGCTCATCAAATTTAGCTTGGGAAGGATTTTTTGGACTCTATTGGAAACGTTCCAATTGATTTCATATGTTCTTTACGTACATTTTTATTATTGCTAAAAATTCACATAGCGAAACATGGTCATCAAGTACTTATTGCTGTGTAACAACTAATAGGAGACACATATCAGGTAATGATTTACTAAACTTTTATTACTAAGAAATTCATGATTCATGAACTGAGAAATACATTCAGATTCATAACGATGAACCAAAAAATCATCCACAAGTTGATACAACTTCTCCGGCTCGGCACTAATCAGATCGATTGTTACCAGAGCCTGGGAGTCGTCCGTCAGTTGCCGGCGACACCGACCACAGCATCGATCTTGTCTCCGAGGTGCGCCTCGTTGTCCTCGAGCCGGGCAGCAGCGGTGCCCTTCTCCCACCGGATCAGCGTGGGTACGCCCTTGAGCTGGAATCTGTGGTCCACCCTCCACGGGTGCGCCGGGTCGCGCCACGTAGGCTTGTCCCCGACGTAGGCGCGGAGGAGCAACACGTCCCGGCCCTGCAGCGCCTCCAGCTTCTCGTAGATCACCGGCTCCGCCACGTTGCAGTCTGCACCATACGAGCCGCGCTACCGTTAAGTACGAGCGATGCTACAGGCAACGTAAGGGCAAGGGGTAAAGTCACAGGCGTAGCTTCCAAGTTACCGGGGCACCAGGTGAGGGAGGAGGACTGGTCGCGGTCGGCGAGGAAGAGCAGCAGCTTCACCTTGCCGCCGTCATCGGCGGCGGAGCCGAAGAGACGCTCGAAGTGCGCGTCGAAGTCGGCGAGCGTCGCGTCCACCTTCTCTACCGTCATGGCGCCTTCTCTCTCTCCGACACTCGCGCGCGGAGCAGCGAGCGAACACCGGAGGGCAGATCGGGGGCGGAGAAGAAGACGGTAGACGGCCGCCGGCTTTAATCACCCAAGTTCACGGGAACGCGTGCCTTCCACCTCTGTCCGCTGGGACCGGCTCGAAACCCTGCGTGGCTCCTACGCGAGTCGAGGTTCGCTTGGGCCTCTACACAGCAGATCGGCAGTGCGGGCCCAACAGATGCGTGGCCTGGACTTGCATTGGGCCGGAATGGGCCTATACTTGGGTTGGGTTGAAGGAATGGCACGTTTGAAGAGTTGCTCGAGCCCAGCAACTGTTCCGTACGACGAGTGTGGAGTGCGGGTGCGGCCGAACCGCGCAGTCCATCGGAGTCCTTCCGTCCACCGCTCTCCGTCTCGCCGTCCCCCGATCGCCGCCTCTCCTCCGCCGCGATGTACGACCCGGCAGAGATCCGGAACCTCCCCATCGACATCTCCTTCGGCCGCCTCCAGGAGTGGCTCGTCGACCGCAAGCGGGTGCCGCAGGACTGGAGGAAGCGCCTCGCCGGCATCCGGGCCCGGATCGCGGCCGCCTTCGCCACCCTACCCCGCGACCTGCACCCCTCGCTCCTCGGTCTCGAGCCCGAAGGTACCTCGTCGCCGTCCCTGCCGTTTCCAGCCTCTCCTCCCCCCCGTGCGGTGGCGTCAGTGATTCGCCGAGCGCGCCTCGGTCTTGAGCCTGGTGTTGGGCCGTTTCTCTGTGCGTGAAGCGTAATCGACTAATTGTTTGCTTTTATCTTCCTTCTCCTTGTTCAGAAATTGGCTACCTTGAAGCGAAGAAGATATATAGCATCCTTCTAGACTCCAGCACAGAGAGTCGCAACATATTTGGGCGCCTGAAGGGATCCGCGGTGAGATTTTTTGCTTTGGTCTACGATAAGTACCTCTTCTTATTTTTACGGGCATCAACATATGCTTTAATTACCACTATCTCCAGGGTGAATGGGAGGCCATCGTTAAGGCTTATGAGAAGGACCATGTCTTCCTTGGTGAGGTAGCGCAGATAATGGTGCAGAATGTGAACTATGACATGTATGTTTTCTCTTCCTTGACCCGATTTGATTACTTTGCAGAATTTGTGCTTGATTGAGTGGCTATGGCTGATTTTTCTTGCTTTATTTTTACTGGCTCAAGTCCGTATCTGAAGAAGCAGATGCAGAAGAATCAGCAGCAGCTTGCAGAGCTAGACCGTAGGGAGGCTGACATTAAGCGGCTTGCAGCTTTGTCAGCTACAAGATACGCAGAAGCTTGCCGGGAGCTTGGTCTGCAGGTTGACCTCTTAATCTGACTACTGTTGATTTGGTGGTATCCATTGTCACTACATTGTTTACTTACATTATATTCATATGACATGTCTCATGCAGGGTATAAACGTCAGGGAAGAACTAATAGAATCTGCAAAAGCACTTCCATCTACATTTAGCAAAATATTGGAAGTCCTGAATGGTGATCCTGTCTCAAAGGCCATTGAGTACTATACAAGTTTTGTTAAGGAATGCCATACTGAGGAGAAGGTATTGTTAGGACCAAATCTAACATATCAAATATTGGATAAAACAAATACCTGCATTAAAAAACTTTGTTTGAATTGTAATGAACTTGTTCTTCTGAAATTCAGGGAAATTGTGACTCCGTGCTCCACAATCTAAAACAGTTACAGGCTAATCCTCCTTCTCTCCATGTCTCAGTTTGTACTGAGGTCGAGAGCTCCCTTAAAGAGGCATCAAAATCTCATAACTCTGCTGTGTCCACAGCAGGACACAATGACTCTTCTACTGCATTTGATATAGATTGGGACATTTCTGTGGATACTAATGAAATTGATTGGGACATTGGTGCTGTGGAACAACCTGCTGAAGATTCTGGTGATGGTTTTGGATCGTATGAGATTATTGATGCTAATATTGAGCTGGCGGGTTCTGAAAATTATGATGTCAGTGTTTCAGACAATCCATCTGTGAACAAAGAGTCTGAGATTTGTTGGTACAGCACTGCTGATAGTATTGAAGAAAATGTGAATGAAAAGGCTAATATTGAGAATTCTCCAACTGAATTAGGTCAGTCGCAAATGTTAGCTGAAGACAGAAGCCTGCTGTTGGAGAAGGAATACAGGAATGATATTCTTGATGATTTACTTGAGGTATGATTTGATCATTTTTATGCTTTCTATTCTCTTTTAAATTGCAGAAATTAAATGTGCTCTTAAGATGCTGCTGCATAACTATCAATTATTGCCGTACGATTATTAACTGTATGACAATTGAAACAGGTAAAATCATTTTTAGTTCAACGTTTGGGGGAGATGAGGAATGCAGATACATCATCTCTACAGCATCAAGTGCAAGCTGTGTCACCGTTTGTTCTTCAACAGTATGCTCCTGATACTTTGGAGAATATGCTTGCAGAGGTCTCTGCAGCAATCTCATTGCTCACTAACCAGAAAACTCTTGATCTTATAATGATCCTTAACTCTAAAAGGTAAGAGGCTAGAAAGCCTTGATGCTCTCGCTTATGTATTCGTCGCTACAATAGTATTATTTTTCAGTTCATCCGCAAAGACTATAGTGCGCTTTCAATGCATGATGTTTCTATATTTTATCTGAATATTGTTTTCTGCCCTCTTCCCAAGGTTTCTTGACAGATTAGTATCATCATTGGAGGAGAAGAAGCATCATGAAGCGAAGTTAAGGGAAGGCTTAGGCGATTTGTCTGTTAAGCGCATGGAATTGCAAAATGCTCTATCATCATCCTGGCCAAAACAAGTAAGTGAATATCTGTCTTGCAGCTACTGCAACTATTTCTGTCTAAAGCCGTCAGCGAACAAGTGGCTAAAAACATTATGAAGTGGTGCATGATATCTGACCCATGTAAAAAGTGTCATTAAAATTGTAGTAAATACTAAATATCCCTAGTTTTGTGATTTTTTGCATCCATTATTACTATTCATGTTTTGCCATGCAAATAATTGACGATCTCAAGAGCTTAGATAGTTACTGTTATATTATCTCTTTGTGCAGGCAAAGCTGTAACAGACTAATAGTATTTCATATTAGATCTGTGTTCTTGTTTGGTAGGTTGGGTTGCCTAAAACTTGCATTATATCTATGTCACTTGCAGGAAGTTGCAATTACAAAAACGAGGGAACTAAAGAAGTTGTGTGAGGCAACACTATCATCTGTTTTTGATGGCAGGCCAGTGCATATAATTGGAGAAATCAATAATTTACTGGGCTCTGTTAGTCAATTAGCTGGATGATTGTACCTTGTTCCCAAACTGAATAAGATGAGCTCTAAAGGTTATTAACTTATATTACATACTTTTGAAAAACTATGGTATATCGCTCATATTCTTTTCATGCCTGAAACTTTTTGAAATGCATATGCTTGATTATAACATTAATTAAGTTGGAACATCAGACTCAATCTTATGTATACAGTCTGATTGTGGCCCCAAAAAACACATAATGATTGCACCTGTAGTTTGAAGATGAGTGGGGGAAGAAAGTAACTGTGTAGCACATATTGACACACCTGAGTATCCAGTCAAAAGTAAATATTATAACTATGGTCGCAATCTGGATACAGCCAGCCAAGCTCAGCCTAGAAGTGGACCGTATACTACATATACCTCATCATCTGTCTTAAGTGGTCTAGGCAATATTGAAGTTTTTCTTTCCTCGAATGCACACGAGAGCTGCATGTCATTGCATCAAGAAGAGTATGGTTATCTGTTTGATTAGTAAGAGAACCAGTAATTGAGTCCAATGAAGTTGAATGACCCATTTGCAGCTTTCATCTGTTTTGTGAACCTAGGTAGTCTATTACCAACCAGTGTTCTCAAGCTGATAGGATAGTCCCCCATGGTTAAAGGATCCATGAACCTGCTCAAAATTATTGCATATCTTAAAATGTAAGAAACCAATCGAAGTGTCATAGAACATGCTGGGTGTAAATATTTATAAGAACCTTTACCGTAGTAATATCGCTTAAATTAGAACCTCATATTTGTCTAGGATCTGATTTAATGAAAACTCTGCAACCGTACATAAAGTCCAATGCACCCATGGAAACATCCTTGTCTTTCTTTGAATTTGAATAGGGAATCATCCAATTGCTTATGATAGTAATTCTATGTTTCCTTTTGGGTCCTGCTGCATGATTAGTAATAGTTACTATCAACTGTGAAGATGCAAGATGTTTAACTCATTGTAAATGACTACATGAATTTGAAGTGAAGTGTTTTAGTGCCAGTTCTATTGCTAATCCTGAACTAGATGGTATCTGGCCTGTGGCCATGATTTAGGTACAGTCTGTTATCAGCAAAGGCAATCATTTCTTGTTCCTTAGGAGATAGTAACTAAGGCTTTTAAACTATGTGTTGTGATGTTCAATCACTGTGAACTATGTCACACTGCAACGAAACTTTGGGTATGCTTGAGTATGTTGTGTTACTGAACCTTGATACTTTGTTCTTTTATTACTGAAGTAATAATAGCAATCAATCTAATCTGTACCTGGTATCTGCCTTTGTACATTTGAACTGCTGCTGCATGAGCAAGAAGCTGGTTATGAGCTCCGATATAAGGCTTCCTTCTGAGTCTCCTATAGTACATCCTGAATTTTCCCGAGAGGAGCACCTGCCAGGTGCTAATATACGACTGGCATAAACACCAATACTGAAACTCCCTAAAGCAGATGTTGGCGTAGTCGTGAAAATTCTCCCTCATTATGTTGGCTCAAGCTATTAGTTATATGTTGTTTGTTATCTTATAATTTCAAGAATATTCTTATTATTGATCCAAAGAATATAGTTTGATGTTCCATCTATGAAGAGTTATCTGCTTTGATAGGTCAAATTACTTGCATGATAAGATGGCTTAAAAAGTTACCATACTTCTGTTCTAGTTCTTGTGGGGAGTCCCAGTGAAGAAGGGTCACGAATGGTTCAACACTTGCATATTGGCAGATATTAAGTTGGAATGAGAACTTACCATGTCACATGTGTTATCTTTGTTTATTCGAGAAGTATGCCTAACATTTGCCTTTCTGAAATTAGCTTGCTAATGAGATTGTTGTAGTATTTGATTCCTTCCATATTGACCCCTCCACTCAATTTTCCATCTGCATCCATGAATGCATTATTGCATTAGCTAGCTAGGGGCTGAAATCAATCTTTGGTGCTATTTAATCTTGATATGTTCTCTGGTTAGAATGTATTGTTTTCTGCAGATAAAAAAATGCTCCAAATTTTTTCCACATCAGCATTTCCAGGTGGTCATCTGGTATATGTTCAAAGGTGATGGATTTAGGCAATATGGCACATCTGAGGTCTATTATATTATATGTAGCAAGGTTCTCCTTCCATTTGCAGAACATCTTTTGTGCATGTGAATAATGGAATATGATTGAAGAACTAACTCAGGCAAAATTCATGCTAAGAAATAGAAAATATGTAGGCATTAAAACCTGTATTCTTCATGAGTTTGACATCCTCCTGCATTCATTAAGTGAAATCTGATACATGTTAAAAAAAGTAAATCAGATGAGTAGCTGGAGCCTAGGATGATTATTTTTAGAATAGTACATGGTACATGTGGTATAAATCAATTGCTATATCTCCATTGCTTCCATTTGCTGTCTTCTCTGCAGCAAAATTATACTTCCTCCGTCCTAAATTATAAGTCATTTTAGAGCTCTTCAGTTTTCTCAAATTATAAGTCATTCTCATTTCCCAATACACTTTCTCTCTTCCCAATACTTCTCTATCTCTCTCCTCCTCGTTTTCAGCACATTCCACCTTTGTCACTCTCCTTATTTTCCGTGCCCGGACCCAAAACGCCTTATAAATTGGGACCGAGGGAGTAGGGTCTTAGAACAGTGAATCATACCTAAGACTCTAGATTTGAACACTCTTGGTTGCTATTTGGAATCTATTCGATATATAGCAGGTTAGTTGTCAGAAACTTGACTTTTGCACATAGTGAACTCCTCTAAGCTATGTGTGCTCCATCAAGTACTAGAGCTCCTGTGTAAGTAAACATCTAATTGGAAAGTGCATGATCATGCTATCAGGTTGCCTAAATATTTATGCTAGGTGTCGATGATTTTCGATGGACTGTTGCTTGGAAGTTGAGTGCCTCATAGTTTTCTGCAACTTTCTTCCATTAATATCATGTTTTGGTCTGGCCATGAACCTCTTAACAATTTCTAATTGGTTGCGGAATCGTAGTTCAGCTATTGATTATTAGCTGACAATATGGTAGGTAGAAATTTACAGATAAAATTTTTCATTATTATCGTTTGCACTAGCAGCTTGCCACTGACCAAGTTTTTTTTGAGCAAGAATGCCACTGACCAAGTTGACAACATGTTAAGCTGTAGATGCGGTCTGGTCAAGACATCTTTGTTATGACTAACAGGCTAAGAGCCCACTGAAAAATGCTGGTACATTCAACATGCCATGTATCTTGGTGGAACTGAAATGTTGGTACATTCGACGTTCCTTGTGGGGATAAATTTTGAACGCTGAAATAACATCTTTGTGGAATGGAGGGCATGGATAAATGATTGCAGGACATACCTGATACGCGGATGATGATGGGCCGAATAGGAGGCCCTTGGGGGAACTGGCTCCTCGAGACCTTTTGCCCGGCTTCGCCGAAGCCCCGGTGAAGCACGAAGGATGGAGAAGCACAAGTCGCGACATGCTGCTGCGTGCTGCGCTTGCTGAAGTCGTTTACTTGTTTCTTGCGCTGTGAATGCGTTCACCAAGGCACTCTCTATTTATAACCGATTTTGGAAAAGCAATTTGGTGGTGAACAAAGAAAGCAGGATTTGTCGTGCCCATCTGTTTCACGAAATCGTCTTTGCCAGGGATGGCACTGATGATCAACCCAGCGAAATCCTTGCCTTGTTGATACGTAATCCGCGCTCAGCTGAATTGCAGTGTGGTTGTTCTGATGCCTTACAAATGAGTTTTGGGATTCGAAAAGATTCTCAAAAATTTAAACTAAGGCCCTGTCGGGTAGAATTTAGTTCCTCAAGAAACTATCCCTATAAAAAAACAGATTTTCTGGTTTGGTAGTTCGAGAATGAGACGTTTCTCTATGATGAAATGGCTCCTGTGTTCTGACTGTTTGGCCCAATTTCTGGTAAAATACTGAAGCTGAACCCCAACCAAACGTGGGAGGAAAGCAGAAAGCGGGATCGCTGTCAAACTATCCAACCATGATCTCCTCATCAATAAACAACACGCATCAAAGCTATCCAGAACTAAAGGTTTAGTAGTACAGTAGTTGTGTCTTAGGTTTATTGTGGCTGGCTTCACTGATATCTGTTCTCAAGGGGGTAAATAATGTCAATTATATAACCTTGCAACCTTCATGACGGATGGTTTTTTTTTTTCAAATTATTAATACGTCAGCACCTGAAGCCTTTAAAAGACAACTAAAGGTTCTGCTGACATTTTGGTTCAAAAAAAAAAAAAGGTTCTGTTGCACAATGAATGTCAAAACATTTATAGTTACACACCGAATCCAGATCTCTAGATGTTGAAAAAGGTGAACAGAATGAACATTGAACTTTCATGGGCAAGGGCGCAAAAAGTCACAAAGCTATCCTGATTTAGTAAGAACTAGGAATACCTGCAAATGAAACCAAGCAAGCATAGCCGTGACATGGTCACACAGAAGAGGTGCATGAATCAATGCTTGTGCTATTACATTTTGTTGATGTGGAACAAAGCAGGGTACTAAGCAATCAACTCAGTGTTCAACCTGTCCAAAAGAACCTGGAGCAAACTTGATCTGGAGCTGAACACATTCCTTTCATCAACATAAGCAAAACTTTCAGGGCTTGCAGATTGTTATCAGTATATGTCTACACTCATCTAGGGCCTCGAAATCACAGAGATGACAAAAACATGAATATTACTAAATTATGAAGGTGACAAAATTGAAGAGCAGATGAATGCCTAACTGATACCCAAGAATCCATCTCAATCCAATGAACCTATACCCCTGCCTCCGCCGCCCGCCGCGGCGTGTTCTTCCGGCGGCTTCCGACCTGGCGGAATCCACTGGACCTGGTCGACTCGTCGTTGCTGGATCGAGTACCGGAGCTGTTCTCCTCCACGTCAAGATTCGAATCGTCTTCTTCCTTGGGCGCCCTGTTCCTCTTGGTAGTGCCAGTTCCAGTGGAGATGTTTTCTGCTCCTGACGCTTTCAGCTTGGCGTCGTCCCCAGCTCCAACTTGATAGTCCTCATCGCCATCGTCAACCTCCTCCACATTTTTCGCCTCTGCTTGGTTTACCTTCTTCTCCGCGACCCGCTTTTTAGGCCTCCCCCGCCTCTTCCTCGCAGGCGCGACTTCTTCACCGCTGCTGCCCTTATCCTCATGGGTCCTGCCGTTAGTGATCTTCCTGCCCCTGCCTCGTCCTCTACCCATTGGTTCAGTTCGATAGAAGCCGGAGATGGACGTATCTGGCTCGCAACTCCTAAAGCTATGAGCTCTCAACAAAGATGCGGGATTTTCTCGCCCTTGATTCTTCTTGGGATGAAATAAAATATCTCGCTCTACAAATCTGCAATAGAAGTATCAAGAACAGGATGTAATAGCAGTAAATATTGTAGAACAGATTTAAACGCGCAATCTCTGAGGTTTTGAGAGATCCAGAATTTCAGAAAACAGGTATCCCAAGTAACATCTCTGAGATAGGGACGAATGCATCAATAGAACTCAGTAAAGCCATGAAGAAACTAGGTATACATGCTGGTACCTCACAAGCAGAACCCCTTCGATGATTTGATAATTACTCCGTGCTTAAATAAAGAAGAATAGTAAGAATCAGACCTTGCATCAATCAGCATGTCCCTGAAGAAACATCCCGCTGCAAACCCATTTCCCCAAGCTTCGGCGGTCAAAAGACGAGATTTTTCTTTTTCTACCACCGACGGGGAAAAAAGCGCAGATGATTGACAGCGATCTTGGATGGAGACTGAGGCACCAGGAGACTCGCCCACGGATCAAGCAGCCGCCATAGCGAAAGGTTGGAGGAAAGAAAGCTGGAAGATTCTTGAAAGGTTGAATGGGACTATACTCTCCCCCTTCGTGCCCGAGCTGCGTGCGTGCGACAGTAGCTGCGAGCTCCCTGCAGGACAGCAGGACGCTGTGCACACCACGCGATGAGAGAGGAGAGAGAGAGAGAGAGAGAGAGCTTGCTTGCTTGCGTCGCTTTTCCGTGGAGCTGTCGCTCACTCGCCACCCCGGCTGCTGCGCGGTTTTGCGCTCTGTTTACCAACCGTTGAAAACGAGGCGAGGTGAGGTGCCCTGGTTCTGCTCCCCTTGCCACTGCTGGCAGGTCCAGGACGGGGCTTGGGTCCTCCCGTGGGGGTGCTCCCATGCATACCCCCGACACATGGCGTAGTTCCATTGGTTAGCGTTTTGGTCGGGCCCGGCAAGAAACTATACGCCTGTCCAAGCTAACGTCGCAAGCTACACTTACCAACTTCTTGCCGGCCACCTCAATCGATCTGGGCACAACTGTAAATGAAAAAGTTCATGACCTTGAGGATTGGCAAAAGATTTTTGGAGGATTCCTCTTGCTAAGGAAAATTTGAAAACACAAAAATATTAAATTGAAAGTTAAAAATAACTTAAATTATTAAATTAAAAATGTGAAAATTATATAATTAAATTTGTCTTAATACTTTTATAAAAGTATACATATATCTCTTTTAAATAAAAACATTAACCTCTTTACGAATGAATGATTTTTCAGAGTTATGTGTTTTCCTTATGAAACTGAACTGATCCATACGAAATTTCTGTGTAATTTCGGTGAAAATTCTGAGTTCCAAAGAAGCCCTTTTAAAAAAATTCAATTTCTTACAATTTTTAATGTAAAATTAAATTAATTTCTATGAAATAAATTATTGTATAATTTTTGTGAAAATACCATGTTCCAAAAGGAGCTGTGAGGGTCAAATCAAGCTTGCCGCAAAAAATGGTGAATAAATCAAGCTTGCGGCAAGCTTCCCAAATGGGAGAGAACAGGAGAGCAGTATATCACATAGAGGCATACGGAATGGCTCCATTATTGTTTTTTCTTACTGGGAGTAGCTTTTTTATGGCTTGTCGCTTGTGGTTTGGCGGAGAGAGAGAGGAGGCCGGAGGGCACGTCACCGTTGAGAAGCTAACGACGTTATGTGTTTATATGGAAATACAGTCAATCATGTTCCGTGGTGCCGCTCTGTGGGACCTTATAAAAAAAGATCAACAATAAAAAAGCGCCACGTGTCGGGAGTATGGACGGGAATACTCCAACGGGAGCACCGAAGCCCCGTCCGTCCTGACACGGTGGAATTTAAAATTACAGGGGTGGTTAAATTTACTGTCACGTAATGGCAAGGTTACTTCTAGCGGTAGCTAATCTCTCTCTCGCTCTGGGGGGGGGGGGGGGGTGGGATAAAGGGGAGAAGAACCGCAAAGAATGGTGTCTGACCACCGATACTGTAAAATTAATATAATCGAAGAGAGTATTTATATGCTCTTTGTATTTAAATAGTCTAATTAAAAAATAAATTTAAAGATTAACTTGGTTCGAACTGTCGAGAGACGTAATACCCTACGTATATGGACAAGAGAGATCAAACGTATGAACTCAAGAACATGAGTACAATGCGAAAGTGTTTTAGCTCGATATAAGAACCTTAACTCACGTGCATAGATATGACTACAGTGGAGTGACTTAAATACAACTTGGCTAATTTCACTTTGCTTGTTCGCTTCCTTTTTTCTTCTCTTGCCTTCTTCTCTTGTTCGTCTAATGCCCCGTAATACTTCTTTTAAAGGGGTCAGATCGGGAGCACCAACTTAGCGTCTACGAAACCTGTGTACGTTTTTTCTCCAGTCGCGGGGGACAAATTACATTTTTTCATCTTCCGTTACCAATCGTTTGGTTGTTTTACTAACTTCTGTAACGTTTTACCTCTCCGATAAGGTTGCTTTACCTCCTGCTGTATATTAACAGGAATCTCTGTGGCTGTCAGTGATTGGTTACTAAGGCGGGGCCCGACCCCGTGGGTCAAGTCAGAGCGTTGACTTTTAGCTGTTGGTGGGCTGAATCTTAGCTTTGATTTTTCATCGGTTGGGTTTGAACACTTGCGCGGTTCAAATCTCTGAGGTCGGGACGTTTTTGGCGGGATGTGATCCTTCGTGAGGCGTAAACAGGTCATGGGCTGTAGTTTATAGATGAGCCTTTATGTAGAGGCCGAGTTTGTAGGTAGCCAAGGTATACTATCTCGACAGATCCCAAAGACTGACAGGCAGGGAATAGCAAATTAAAATCATGATGTGGTACTCCGTGACAAGCTGCCGAGAGATGTTTCTTACTCCAACAAAGGGTTATTTGAACATTGGCAGAGAAGAAACGACCATACTTTACTGTGTTTTCCAAATTTTTAACTGATCAGCTTGTTCATTCCTATCACATGGATATTGAAGGGGTCTTCAGTTTCGCTGGCCATTTTAATCGTCATGGTATTACGTCCTTGGGACTTTGGATGGAAAACGTTCTTTTTTGGTAGTAGAAAGGATACTGTCGGCTAACGGATTTGCTACTTTTTTTCAACATGGAATCCTTCTGATATTTTTTCCTCTAAAAAGTTTCTTTTTTGAACTTCTTATCCGGACAAATTTTCAACTTTCATTCTTTTTTTTTTGCCTTTCTGTTAGTTTGGCCTCTAATACTGTTCAATTAGGGGTAAAATGACCATTTTACCACTCCCATAAGATGAACTACTGCAATTTCGATTGGAATTTGTTAAAAAGTTAACACTATTACGCTTTTATTTTAAATATAGTATATGTAAAAAATAATAATGTTATTATTTTATTTTAAAAAATAATGAGCACCATCAAATTGACACAATACAAGTTGAACTTGTGATGGTTCATTTTTCAAGAGGGGTAAAATAGCTATTTGACCCCTTATTAAACACCAGTAGAGGATTAAACTAATGGAAGGGTCAAGAAAGGAATAAAAAGGAATAAAAGATGAAATTTTGTCCGGATAAAGAAGTTCAAAACAAAAAGGGTTAAGGAAGAAAACAGTCAGTTTTTAAGGGTCAAATAAGGAATTCTCTCAAATCTAAAATACAAGTCATTTTGGGATTTAAGTGCAGTCACCCATAGAGAAGTGACTAGGAAGTGCTTGATAGTCCCTTAAATATGTACTGTGAAACTTATAACAAAATATATTATTGCAATAGTGTCATTTTTCACATGTAAAAAAGAAATGAACAAAAAAATTAATATATGTTGACTAAATAAATCAAACATATAGTATTTATATTTATTCTGGGATGGACATTTCTAAAGTTGCGCTCCTAATTTTTTCCTTGAGGATTAGATTATTAAACAGTTTTGAGAAAAATCTTAATAACTGAATATGGTAAAGAGTCTTGTGATTTTCAATTTCATGAAACTAACATTCTCAAAAGAATTATGAGCGACTTCCTCCGTCCAAAAATATAAGTATCCCGAGGATCCCGATGCAAAAATAAGCAGAACGTGAAAAGGCCAAACTACCCCTAAATCAATCAATGCACTGCAATCCTCTATTCGTCGTCCGGATGTGCGGGCAGGCTGAAAAAAGGATCAGAGGAAACGGATGGGTGGGCAGGTTAGAAAATAATAAAGATCATGGGTCCCACACTCAACTTCTTATATTTGTGGACAAATGAAAATAGCTTCAAATCCTTATATTTTTGGACAGAGAAAGTATATAGTTTCGATATACATGATAAATAATGGGAAGAAGCGATGAGAAATATGCCTGTGGGAGAAGTGTTACCAATGGAAAATGATAAACCATCTACTCCACAACTAAAACGTCAACATTACACAACAAGAAGCTACTGCATCAACTAATCAAGCTCAAGACTCGTCGCATGTTAAAGCTTCAGGTGAACATAGTCAAGAACCTATTACCTTAATAGATCAACATAAAGCAAACTAGATTTCAAGTATTACTCTGTCGTGTTAAACAAAAGCACAAAGAGATAAGAAAGGTTGCAACTCACCAATTCATCAACAAGACATCATCATCGTCTCCAAGGAGCAAGCTCAACATGATGCTCGAGATGCTTCACCATTTCAAGGTACCCCCAAAAGCTCCAAAAAGGTACAACCTCATAATTCGAGATCACATAAGTGATTTTTTGAGAGTCCCTCTCGATTGATAAAAATATTAAGAAATCAATACAAACCTAATTATACTCATGATGAAGAATCTGCTAATAATACTTGTGAGAACTTTTATTTGTATCTTTAATATATCATAAGAATATTGATGAAGTAGTGCATGATCACAAGTGGATGTTAAAGAGGCTCAAGAACAATAACATCATTAGTGCCAACTTATTGCTGAAGAACAAATATGACAAAAAGGGCAATGTTGTGAGGAACAAGACACGTCTTGTGTCTAACTACTATTTTAAAGTGGAAAATTTTAATTTTGATTAAACTTTTACTCTCATTACTTGACTTTATCCTATTAAAACTTTAATTTGTTATGTTTCACATTTCAAGTTATAACAAATTAATGTGAGGAATGCTTTTCTTAATGGTTACATTAGTGAACAAGTTTTTCAGAGCAAACACCCGATTTTGAAGATAGATGAACTCAACTTGTTACTAGGCTTATAATTTAAGCAAATTAAAAAATTATTTAATAATAATATTTTTATACTTTAACAAAAAATTATTATCAATATTATTCTCTTAAAGTATTACATGTATATGGTTTATTTTTGTGATACCCTAAAAAATTTGAACCGGAAAGAATAAACTCTTTTTGCCATTTTCTCTTTATATACCTTCCTTTTTATTTTATTTAAATAAAAACCTCATATAATGAGTAAATCCCAAAACGGGAAAAATTTCAAATTAAAATTTATGTCCTGAGAAGTGCTTTAGTTGAATTTCTCGTTTTGGATTTATCGAGATTTATTCGAATTTATTGAGTTTATTCAAATTGGAGTTTGTTTTGCTCTCAAATAAATTACTAAAACTCCTACAGGGCCGCTCGCTTCTGGCCCAACTCCCCAAGCATCATCACTCCTCCTCCTAGTGGAACTGGCGATTCTTCCCCAAGCCATCGTTGCTGCATCCCAGGCGCGCCACGCCCGCGAGCGAGCGCCGCGCTGCTCAAGCGAGATGGGCACCGCCTGGCGCACATCAAGCACGACGTCACACTTTCCCCCATCCTGCACAGTGCCGCCTCGCCGCATCGCCTCACACCGCGCAAGCTCGACGTCATCCAGCTTCCCGTCGCGTCGCTGCCAATCAACAGAGACGGTCGACGCCGGGGCTCCGCCCATGCCACCTGCCCCGCGCGTCACCCACAGTGTCAAGCACACGTCACGCTCTCGCCTCGCACAAGAGAGCCGCACCCATACGGAGTTATTGCCGCCACCAACCCGCCTTGATCGGTCACCGCCGCGCCCCGCTTCTCCGGTCACCTCGCTGCCTATAAAAGGCACCTCGGGGTCCTTACACTCTCACCGAGCTCTCGTCACCGCCAATAGGTCAAGCCGTCACCTCCCCTCGTCTAATTTTGAGCTTGCCTCTCCAACCCCGGCCACCGCCGCGTCCACCAAATTCCTCACCGCCGGCCGTTACTCCGTCGGGTCGGCTGCGCCTACACAACCCTCCACCTACCACCAACACACGCAGCACCTCGGTTCGGCCCCTCTGGCTCTCCTGGAGCCCAACGCCAAGCGTCGCCGCACCTTCCCGCACGAGCACGTCACCGGCGGCCACTGCACACCCGCTGGCTCAACGGCACCCACGCACACTTAAAGCCCCACTGTCTCTAGCTCCCGAGGCAAACCAAGTAAGCCTCGGACACGACTAGCGCAAGCTAGGCTAACAGCGCCGCACGGCCAACACCGGGGGGCCCTTCTGGCACCTGGATCAGCCACAGACGCCGGGGACCACCCCACGTGGTCAGGCGCCATGCTGCGAGTTTGGGCAGCCCACCGGCTCGGCCACTCTGGCAGCCTGATATGAGGAGCGCATGCTGCCTGGCCTACGGGCTGAAAAGCCAGGCCGGCCACGGGCACGCCCACACTGGCAGGTGGGTCCATGGCCCACCTGGCAGCCACAAGCCACCCGCGCCGACTGACCCGTGGGCCAGTGGCCCACTTGTCGGCCACACAGCCAAAAATGCTACGGCCACCCACACCAGTGCACACATAGATTTATTTTAGGCCATTTTAAGCCCAAATAAATTCTCAAAAATTCTGAGAAAAACCCCCACTTTGCAAATACGCCCCTACACAACAGAAACTCCCTAGCAAGCCTTTTTTCCTACCACAAAAGTGCGCATTAGCCCTTCACATATTAGATAAATTACAAAAAGACCCTCATATTTTGTTTTTATCACCATTGTCACATATCACCTCCGTCCATCGAGGTTTTTGCACCGTTAGAATTGTAAACCCGAGCTCCACCTTATAAAGCCACCCAACACTCTGAGACTTTCTAGTAATTTTGGTGTTTATTCAATTTTTGTTTTATGTTCTTTTCCGTATAAATTTATTTTATTGTTTTTTCATGTTGACGACGAGGTGCTCGGAGACGAAGAAGCCGATGACCCGGAGTACGAGAAAGATCCCGAGGACACTTCGAAGGTAAGTCCTAATCTCTTGATCATTTTGCTCCTAGATTTTGCTATGCACCTATAGGACCCGTATGCTTGCATGATTATAGTATATATGTTCAAAACGTTGTGTAGTTATGAACCTACTTGTTAGTTACGTATCTATATTAATGTCAGTTATTTGTTCTCATTAAGTATAAATACCACCTTGATACCGAGTTGTCGATCGAACCTGGTTAACCGTAGGACTCTCGTCATTAAATATTTTAATGGCCGAAAAGCTGCCACGAATTAGAATGCTTAGGGACACTCGTGCGAGGCTATGCTTCACCACACTATATACTCATCATTTATCAAAACGGGATAAACTGAGTTTGGTGGCGTGAGTTAAATAAAGTGGGTTTAGGTGATGGTGCAAACTGGTGCTAGGAGATGGGAAGGGATATTGTTTTTGGTCGTGCGGCGGGCTTCTAGTGCTACGTGTTGTGCTGGGTGTTAGGTTTCGGACTGGTCCACCTGTCGTGGACGAGCGCCGCATTGTCATATAAGGACTGGTTTATCGAAGCTCAACGTAGTGATTACGTGCAACAACAGAACCTGTCAGTGCGGGAGTCACTCCACCCCTTTGATTATCCATAAAGACCCCTAATGGCAGTTGAGAGATACAAGTCGCAGGAGCAAACGTCAGATACTCTCGGTCCAATCTTCGATTACAGCAATAGTCCGCGCCATGGGATCGTATTGCCCACAGGTATAGACCCTTAGTTTTCATAATTACCCGTCCGTGTGTGAGGTCTAGGGAGTAGACGTGGATGTCCTACACCCACGATCTGGCTATGGGAATATGCTATCGCATCATCGATGGCCTAAAAAACCCCGAAAGATGACCCCTGTTTGTATCTTTAGGTGAACTTTGTGGATACGTTAGTGTGCATTGGAGTGGACGTTATATGACTATGTTGATTAAGAGGAGCATAGCCTGTGGGTACAGTGTACAATCTCTGTAGGGTGTATAATTCATTCAAAATAGCCGTTGTCACAGTATTGACACACTACAGTTTGAGCTCACTTTGATTAGTCTTGACCATCTCCTTGATGGTGTGAGTAGGTGTAGGTGCCTGTGTTTTTGAAAAGTGTCTGGTTGAGATAGTGGAGGCCCTTCTAGTTAAAATTTGAGAACTGGTGGGAAGGGTGACTTCTCCCCCAGGTCCAACCTCTAAAATGCTGATAGAATAGGAACACTTATCTTTCTATTTTGAAAACCCTTCTGTAGTGTTGCCTACATGAATATGCTGGTTTTTCTTAAAGGACACCATAGCCTCCCCTTGTTGGCCTATTATGCATGAATACAGCTAAGTACGAGGTTAAAACTTGCTGAGTACGTTTGTACTCACCCTTGCGATGAAGAAGAAAATGGTGCTGGTCTCAATGGCGACGAGTAGGGCTCATTCTGCGCGTAAGATTTTCAGTGATTTTTGCTTCTTGTCTTTCCTTTTTATGTAATGACTGTCCGAGGTTGTCTAGCACACTTCATTGGTTTGTAAGATAAAACTGGTTTGCAAGACTCTATTTGGGGACAATATAAGTAATATTAATGGTGTGTGCTATGTATCTACGACATACGTGCATATCAACTACTGATCCAAAGATTGATACGGTGCTCACGGGTTATTCCAGAAATGGGGTATGATAGTGGTATCAGAGCCATACTTACCCATAGGACGAGACCATAAGGACTCTAACCATAGGAGACTGGTATTTTTGAGATACAAATTATTTATAAAACCTTGCCATGGTAGGAACTCCGTATTTTCTATCTTTTTGCTATATTTATAAAACTTAATTTACTGACTCTGATTGTTTTTCTTGCAGATGGACTCGAACGACGGATGGCAGTACTTGGGAGCCGATGTTGTTAACCTCACTGGGTTGCCTGAGATCGTAGCTCACACACTGCTCTAGTTTGGCTTCACTTCCCCTCCGGTCTGCCGCTGGAAGGACCACGAGGGTGCGGGATACACAACGTGCGAGATGGAGGTCCGTCTTCCCCCTGGCTACGTACCTCCCCAGACCGTGGCCTACACCGGAGCCACCTTTTTTGACACCGTGCAAGGCGCAGCACATGAGGCCTTGCTACACTTCTGCACGATGAACCTGGAGATCACCGAGCCCACTCCGGTGAAGTACTTCACGGTTCTCTCGGACTACGACCTCATTTGGAGGCGTCGTATGTCCACCCTGCATGGACCTTTCAAGGTTGTGGACGACCCTACTCTGGTGGAGACTGCACTGTACCTGACAGCACTCCACGACCTTTGCGACGACTTTCGTGAGCAGTGGGCTGTTTAGGCTCACTATGCTACTGCTGCAGAGGACCAGGCTCACAATCTAAGACAGCTCTAGAGCATGAGGAGAGCCTCAAGAAGGCTCTTGCAGATAGCCAGACCGAGCTGGACTACTGGTGTCAGCAGTTCAGCCAAGACCAGGCAAAGGCCCGCGCTCCTCGCAGGGCGAGGAGCGAGTCGGGGAAGGGCCCCCACTCTTCTACTGCTCTGACGCTCACGAGGGGAGCCAGCGACCTCACCAGGTCTTCGCCTGCGACGCCAGTGGGAAGCGAGTTCTGCCTCCCCATGCCCCAGTTCTGGACTAGGCTACTCGGAGTTCTATCTCTGAGATGATCCGTCGTTGGACTGACGACGAGGGAGGTCATCAGACCGAGCCACCTCTCCGGTTCCGACTTCGACTCCGACTTCAGCGCTGACTCGGGCACCGGCTTAGGCTCAGGCCCTAACTCTGGTGCTAACCTAGGATCCCACGACTCCTCTGACGTTTCCCGCAGCATCGTCTACAAGTCCATGGAGACTTCTTCCTGGGCGACTGACACCATCAGCGGCAGCAGCGACTACACCACCAACTACTCTGGAGGGCACCCTGTGTTTGAGCCTGTCGACGACGACGATGACGACGGCACTGCTAGTGGTGGAGACGGTGCACCTGAGGCCATTGTGGACCTGATGGAGGAGGACAAGGACCCGTTCGAGGTTGAGTTCTACACTAAGGACCCGATCGACAAGGACCCCAGCATAGAGATCCGAGATGAGGCATCAGGAGCACCCAAGTTAGACAACCAGGCCACCCTCTCTGTCTCATGAGTTGAGCCTATGGGCAGCTTCTACATACTAGAGTAGCAGTTAGATGACGGGATTGACCTGCACCAGAAGTGGCTCGACTTCCTTCAGGGACCGTGAGGAGTAGCTGCAAGATAGGACTTAGGGGTTTGGCAGCTCTTTTGTTGATCTTTATACTAGGGAGTTAGTGGTGTGCTAGTTGTGTAGTAGTGTTTAGAGTGACTGCCATGTTATCCAGCCAGCCACGTATAGCGTATCACACATAGTTCTATGTAAAACTTGGATGTGATTGTAATATAAGTTATGGATATGTGCTTGCTTGTTATTCGATCTTCTCTTGTTTGTTGCATTGTTTGTGCGCTACACCAAGATCACAAATGAAACTATAACTTATATCAATTGGGTGATTAAGAAAAACTAATGTTAATAAAATGTACAGACCTCTCTACTTACTCTACCATTTATCTTTTGCAAACAACACGATGCCTCCGAAGCACTCAACCCGCATTCAAGCTCGTCGAGCCCGGAACCTCAACAACAATGAGGAGCAAGAAGAACGCCCTCGATAGGGGCGCACCACCACTCTAGGAGCTCCTGCCAACCGGCGCCATTCCCCGAGAAGGAACCAAAGGGCGCAAGGTAGAGCAAGAGTGGAGGAAGCACAGTCCAGCCACCAAGGGGAGAATCATGTGGCACACTCTGCTCCCGCCAACATAGCAGCACCACCCTCGGTACAAGGCACTATAGTTGGAGCTGCTGCTAGAGCTACTTCTCAAGTAGCGGCCATGGAACCAACACAAGGGGCAGCTGCAGGAGAAACACTACTATACCCTCCTGCTACTTTGGTAGATGTGATGGCTACCTAGACTTAGCTGCTGTACACCATTGCATAAGGGATGACTGGTCGTGGAGGACCCAGCAACCAAAGCAGGATGTCAGAGTTCATGAGACTCTATCCACCCACCTTTGACAGCACCAACGAGGAGCCTCTCGTAGTCGATGACTAGTTGCGTGATATCACTAAGAAGCTTGACATGGTCAAGGCTAACAACCGTGAGAGGGTTGTGCTTGCCGCTCACCAGCTTGTGGGAGCAGCTGGCGAATGGTGGGACACCTACAGAGAGGCTGCTGCAGATCCTGCAGCGATCCGTTGGGATGAGTTCTAGCAAGCCTTCCACTCCTACCATATTCCTGATGGGATTATGAAGATGAAGGCAGATGAGTTTCGTGCATTGAAACAAGGGGCAATGACTATCAACCAGTACATCAAAAAGTTCACAAAGCTAGCCCGCTATGCACCTGGGGAAGTTGACACTAATAGGAAGAAGCAGGATCACTTCCTGGAAGGGCTGAACCATGTTATGTAAGCTCAGCTCATCACCCTCATATATCCTGACTTCAACACCCTGATGAACAAAACCATTCTCTTAGTGAAGGCCCGGGCAGGAATAGAAGGAGAAAGGAAGCACAAGTTTCGGGCCCAGAAAATGAGGCACCAGGATCGGGCTCAGCGTGTTAAGTTCGGAAGGTTCCAGAAGTCATCATACCAGCCCACAATGCAGTACCGTGCTCCAGGGAACCCACCACAGCCGCAGCAATCTATGCAATCTGTTCGCCAGCCAGTGGCTCCTCAGCAGTACGGGGCCAACCCCATCAACCCCCAGGGCTCCAACACGGTTAGAGTGTGCTTCAACTGCCGCGATCTAGGCCACATGATTGCAACCTGCCCTCGCAACAAGCCACCAATTGCTGCACCTGCCAACTCTAGAACCAGAACAGCTGTTTTTGGAATAGCACGCAACCCTCAGAGGTCAGCAGCACAGCCGAGAGGGACACAAAAGTATGGGCGCGGGCGTGTGAACCACATCCACATCGACGAAGCAGAGGAGGCACCCGATGTTCTACTCGGTGAGTATCTAGTCAACTCCCTCGTTGCCACCATTTTGTTTGATTCGGGAGCTTTGCATTCGTTCGTGTCTTCCCAGTTTGTTCGTAAATTGGGTTTGTTTGCAACACTACTTGAGAGGCCACTGATGACAAAGTCACATGGGGCTACCATCAAGTGCAAGCTTGGCTGCACAAGGGTTAGAATCCTCATAAGTGGGGTAGAATTTAAAGCCGATCTGATAGTGTTGAAGTCAGCAGGGATAGATGTCATATTGGGCATGAACTGGTTAGCTCGACATGAGGCCACCATACTCTTCACAGACGGAGAGGTAACCCTCATCAATCACAAGAGAATTCCAGCCATATGCCGGCCTCGCAGGCGTCGAATTGATCCCATGTTATGCAGTATAGAAGGAAAGGAGATAGAGGAAGTGCCTGCGGTTTGTGAGTACCCTGATGTGTTCCCAGAGAAACTACCAGGTATGCCTCCTGATAGAGATGTTAAATTCTTGATCATATTAATCCCTAGGGCTATTCCCATCGCTAAAAGGCCATACCAAATGGCAGTAAATGGGCTGGCAGAACTTCAGAAACAGCTAGCAGAGTTACAGGAAAAGAGATTTATTTGACCTAGCTCCTCACCTTGGGGTGCACCTGTACTCTTCATACAGAAGAAGGATAGTAGCTTGAGGATGTGCATCGACTACCGAGTCTTGAATGAGGTCACCATTAAGAATAAATACCCGTTGCCCCAGATAGACGATCTCTTTGATCAATTGAAGGGAGCAAGGTAGTTCTCTAAGATTGATCTGAGGTCAGGCTATTACCAATTGAAGATCCGAGAAATTGACATAATGAAGACAACGTTCGTGATCAGATATGGACAGTATGAGTTCACAATGATGCCTTTTGAACTAACCAATGCCCTAGCATACTTCATGAATCTGATGAACAAGATATTTATAGAGGAATTAGACAAGTTTGTAGTGGTATTCATTGATGACATACTCATCTATTCTAAGAGCGCTGCTGAACACGAAGAGTATCTCTGAGCAGTGTTGGGACGATTGAGAGAACATCAGCTCTATGCCAAGTACAACAAGCGTGAATTATGGTTAAAGGAGGTGTCCTTTCTAGGGCACATCATCACTGCCCAAAGAGTAGCGGTTGACCCCGCCAAGGTAGAAGCGGTTATGAATTGGAAGCAGCCTACCACGGCCACATAAGTCAGAAGCTTCCTCAGACTGGCTGGGTACTATAGAAGGTTTATTGGAGGATTCTCAAAGATAGCCAAACCAATGACTGAGTTAACTCGAAAAGATAAGAAGTTTGAATGGACACCACAGTGTGAGCAAAGCTTAAAGAGAAGCTTACGTCTGCTCTAGTGCTGATACTACCAGATATACATAAAGATTTCACAGTGTACTGTAATGCGTCACGGCAAGGACTTGGGATGTATTTTGATGCAGGAAGACCAAGTGGTAGCATACGCATCTCGACAGCTGAAGAAGCATGAAGGGAACTATCCCACCCATGATCTAGAATTAGCAGCAGTAGTGCATGCACTGAAGATTTGGAGGCACTATATGATTGGAAACAAGTGCAAGATATATACAGATCACAAGATCCTGAAATACATCTTCACACAGACAGAGTTAAATTTAAGGCAGCGTAGATGGTTAGAGCTGATCAAAGATTATGACCTGGACGTTCAATACCATCTTGGAAAGGCAAATATAGTAGCAGATGCCTTGAGTCGTAAAGCGCACTGCCACCACATCCAGGAGATAACCAAAGAAACCAAGTTAATCTAGGAAATGGAAAAGTTGAAGCTGAGGATAGTACCTTCTTGTGAACACTATAGAAGTGACACCCACCTTGGAGGACAAGATCTGGCAAACCCAGCTACATGATCAGAAAGCCCGAGAAATAAAGGAGTTGATTAAAAGGGGAAAAGCCCCAGGATTCAGGGTTGATGACCACGAGACCTTGTGGTATGAGAAGCGGATCTGTGTACCAAAAACTGAGCACCTAAAGAAGGTCATACTGGAAGAGGCACACAACTCAGCATACTCGATCTACCCAGGATCAACACGAATGTACCAAGACATAAAGCAAAAATATTGGTGGGAAGAAATGAAAAAGGAGATAGCCGAGTTTGTGGCCTGATGCGATATTTGCCAGAGTAAAAGCTGAACACCGAAGACCTGCAGGACTGCTACAGCCACTGCATATTTCTACTTGGAAGTGGGATTAGATTTCCATGGATTTCATCGTGGGATTACCTCGTTCGCAGAAGGGAAATGATGCCATCTGGGTCATCGTGGACCGTCTCACGAAGGTCTCCCACTTCATAGCAGTCAAGAAAGAAGCCCGAGGTGACAAGCTGGTACAACTCTACATAGACAACATCTTGAAGCTGCATGGGGTACCGTCACGGATAGTCTCGGATCGAGGCTCACAGTTCACTTCTCATTTCTGGAAAAGTTTACAGGGTTTGCTAGAGACAAAGTTAAATTTCAGTTCAGCCTATCACCCGCAGACAGATGGATAGAAAGAAAGAGTAAATCAGATACTAGAGGACATGCTCTGTGCCTGTGTACTGAAATATGGAAAGGGCTTGGAGAAGAGTCTAGCTTTTACAGAATTCTCATACAACAACAGCTACCAGACTAATCTATAGATGGCACCTTTTGAGGCACTGTATAGATGAAGATGTCGAACCCCACTAATGTGGTCTCAAGTTAGGGAATGGTCGTTCTTTGGCCCCGCCATCATAAAGGAAGCAGAAGAAAAAGTCGCCAAAATCAGGAGCAAACTGAAAACAGCACAGAGTAGGCAGAAGAGTTATGCCGATACTGAAAACTGAAGGGAGTTAACCTTTGAGGAAGAGGACCATGTGTACCTGAAAGTGTCTCCGATACGGGGCACCAGGAGATTCCAAATTTGTGGGAAGTTGGTGCCGCGCTATATAGGCCCCTACAAGATATTGAAGAAGATAGAAGCAGTAGCGTACAAGCTTGACTTGCCAGCCGAACTGTCAGATGTGCATCCTGTATTCCACGTGTCATAGCTAAAGAAATATTTGCAAGTACCTTAGCAGCAAGTACCATTAAAAGCAATGGATTTGCAACCAGATCTGCGGTACCAAGAAATGCCAGTTCGGATGCTAGAGACCACTACCCGACAGACTTGCCGAAAAGTGATCAAATTCTGCCGTGTACAATGGAATAATCACACCGAAGAAAAAGCTACCTGGGAAAGAGAGGACGACCTTAGGAAAGAATTCCCGTACCTATTTGAAGAGCAGCCAAATCTCGAGGACGAGATTATGTTTAAGTGGGGTAGGTCTGTGATACCCTCAAAAATTTGAACCGAAAAGAATAAACTCTTTTTGCGATTTTCTCTTTATACACCTTCCTTTTATTTTATTTAAAGAAAACCTCATATAATGAGTAAATAACAAAAAGGGAAAATTTTCAAATTAAAATTAGTATCGTGACAAGTGCTTGAGTTGAATTTCTCTTTTCGGATTTATCGAGATTTATTCGAATTTATTGAGTTTATTCGAATTGGAGTTTGTTTTGCTTTCAAATAAATTACCAAAACTCCTACTGGGCCGCTCGCTTCTGACCCAACTCCCCAAGCCTCACCACTCCTGCTGCTGGGCCGCTCGCCTCGGGCCCAACTGTTGCCCGCGCGCAACCCGCACAGCCCAGCTCGGCAGCCGGCCTGGCTAGCGGCTTCTTCCCCAAGCCGCTGCTGCTGCATCCCAAGCACGCCGCGCTGCTCCGGCGAGATGGGCACCGCCTGGCGCACGTCGAGCACGACATCACACTTTCCCCCATCCCGCACAATGCCGCCTTGCCGCATCGCCTCACACCGCGCAAGCTCGATGTCACCCGGCTTCCCGTCGCGTCGCCGTCGATCAATGGAGACCGGTAGACGCCGAGGCTCCGCCCATGCCACCTGCCCCACGTGTCACCCACAGTGCTAAGCTCACGTCACACTCTCGCCTCGCACAGGAGAGCCGCACCCATACGAAGTTATTGCCGCCACCAACCCGCCTTGATCGGTCACCGCCGCGCCCCTCTTCACCGACCACCTCGCCGCCTATAAAAGGACCTTGGGGTCCTTACACTCTCACCGAGCTCTCACCACCGCCAATAGGTCAAGCCGTCACCTCCCCTCATCTAATTTTGAGCTTGCCCCTCCAACCCCGGCCGCCGCCACATCCACCAAATTCCTCGCCGCCGGCCGTTCTTCCGTCGGGTCGGCTGCGCCTACACAACCCCCCGCCTACCACCAACACACGCGGCACCTTGGTTCGGCCCCTTCGGCTCTCCTGGAGCCCAACGCCGAGCGCCGCCGCACCTTCCCGCACCAGCACATCGCCGGCGGCCACTGCACACCCGCCGGCCCAACGGCACCCACGCACACTTAAAACCCTACTGGCTCTAGCTCCCGAGACAAACCAGGTAAGCCTCGGACGCGACTAGCGCAAGCTACGCT
>BCLG01001804.1:64624-75102 GCA_001602295.1 Zoysia matrella
GGGGTTTTCGGAAAGTTCGGGGATCACGGGAAAGTCCGGGGTTCACGGGAAATTCGGGGTTTTCGGAAAGTTCGGGGTTCACGGGAAAGTCCGGGGTTCACGGGAAATTCGGGGTTTTCGGAAAGTTCGGGGATCACGGGAAAGTCCGGGGATCACGGGAAAGTCCGGGGTTTTCTGCGCTCCCGGCGACACCGGGCGTGCTCCCGACTTTGGTTCGCGTTCTCGGTTACTTGATCACGAATCTTGAGGCAACAACTAGTGTTCTGGAACCCTCGTGTTGAGCTCTACGCGCTGGTGTGGTTGACGTTAGCATTTGGCTATGCCTGCAACGAGAACGCGGCGTGCCAGTGCGCGCTCCGGACGCGTTCTGGACGAGCTCCGGCGTTCCTGGGCGCGTTCCGGCACAACCAAGCACACATCGCATTCCCGGCGCTGCAGAGCAAGAGGCCGCGCAGCACCCATCCGAAAAGCTTCACCGCATCCTCTCGACGGCTGTGACGCGTATGACCTCGTCGCAACACCACGGCATGACAGCCGGCGACGTGGTGGCGCGGCGCGCGGCGGAGGCTTACGTGGACCGACTAAACGGCGCTACGGCTACCCCTCCCTCGTGCTCGATTAGTTTCCTAAGGAGTTAGTAATGCTACCAGCGCGAGGAATCAAAAGACGGCGGCCGGAGAGGTGGTGCTCACCGGAGAGGAATGGCGGCGGCCGAACTCGGAGGAATCGCAAAATTGACGGTGGTGGAGGGCAACTCCAGTGAGGGCGAGGTCGTGGACGAGCTCTGGGATGTGATGGAGCGAAAGGGACACGCAAGCAGGGAGGAAATTGATTTTAGAATCGGTGGAGGGGGTGAGCTCGGCGCGGCAGTGAGTTGGAACAGTCGGGCGGTAAACCTTGGACGGTTTTGGCAGCTGCGTGGCTGGTCTGGCATCGTGGCGGCTCCGCGTGCAGCCAACATACGGTCTGCGCAGGTCAATAGGTCGGCAGAGTGGCGCTCGGGCTTCAACCGCGCCGCGACAAGTCGCCGCTCTCCGGTGTTCACGGCGTCACTTCTTCCTTCTCGAGCGGCAGAGGGGCCGTGAACTGACGGAGGTGCGGCACCGTCACCGCCCTCTAGGAGTGCGGCACACCGGCGCGGCCAGCAAAGTTCGGCCTGCCCCATCGGCCGTCGCGCGCAGCGCGTTGAGGAAGAAGACGACAGAGGCGAGGAACGGGCTGGGCCGAGGAGGAAAAGAAGGTGGGCCGACCGAAGTCAATTTCGGCCCACTAATAAAAATCAAATTTTCCCTCTCAATTTCTATTATACTTTCCTAGTTTTATTTTTTATATTTTTATGGCTTGGGATTTTTGGGAGAACTCAAACTCCAAAAATAGCAAAATTCGAAAAGAGAAAGAAAAGCTCAAAAACTTGCCCACTTCACATTTTATATTTCAAATTTTTAACTTCTAGATATTTAACTTCAAATTTTCTTTTAGTTCCTTTTAAGGAAAAACAATAATTGTAAAAGATGGCCTAACTAGGTCGTTAAGAAAAAAAAATTTAAAACTCTCTTTTTCTTTTTTTTTTAACTTGAGATTTGGGATGTGACATCCAGCTCGTGAGTCCGAGCTACGGAGCTAACATAGCGTGGAGTGAATTTTGAGCTGCCAAGAATACCAAAATTTTTGAGCTCATCAGTTTAACATAGCATGTAGTATTATGTGGACAAAAGGCTACAAACAAAATTTATAATTTTTTTGTGCTGGTTAAACAAATGTGGAGAACATGCGCATGGAGCAAGTCAACTAAGAACTTAACCTAGAGCGATTGTCCGCCGGGGCATCACTTTCCTTGATCGCAAGATGCGTCGAGAGCTAGAACAAATACCCCAAACCGCCTGATCTCCTGCCGCTGCCGTCAACACCAATCATCTGAATCAAGTTACTTCTGAGATGCATGGAAAGATTCACAGACAATGGACACATAAATTGATAGAAGGAAAAGATGGAAAAGAAGATGTGTCTCAAAGATTATTTACGAAAACCAGGAGCCCAGAGAGGAAGAGCGAATGTGAAGAGAATGGAGTTGGGTAGGCCTAGATAGATGTGCGTCTTAGTTTTCATTGCATCATTTGTTGAGACGTTTTATTGCATAATTTAAACCGTGCATGAAAGAGAGTAAGAGATGTTGTATTTAAGTGTGCATGAAGGAGACTAAGGGGCTCAACGCTATTTATAAGCATGTATATGGAAACAGCAATAACAATTGAAAATTTAGTGAGATGTTTTATTGCATCATTTAAGCCGTGCATGAAGAAGAGTAAGAGGTGCTACATTTAAGCTATGCATGAAGGAGACTATGGGGCTCAATGCTGATTCATAAGCATGCGCGTGGAAGCAACAATAACAACTGAAGCAATAAGATAATTTGGGCCAGATTTAATTGAGATTCCATGATCTAACGGTTGATATATTTAAGTGATGTGGCGCGTTGAGGATCCAACTTTGATAGTTCGTGGGTCACAAAAATATAGATATTATAGATGAACTAGAAATAGTGAGGGCCGGATCGAATTAGCATCAAGATCAATTTTTATTCATTGTTGAACTAAAATTTAACAAAAATTGATAAATTTGTGAAAGGATTCGCGGACCAAGCTTTTATATCACCCATATGCACACCAGTTACAATTACTCTAACCAAATGAATGTATTCCTCCTAGGCGAGCGCATAGGTGGTTTTGCGCTAAGTCTGAAGCATCAACAATGGAACAAATGCTTCAGCTATCATATTATTCACGTGAAGCACCAGTGCCGGATTTTCCTTCCTCTCCACAGTCGACCATCGCTGCTGATGAGGCTGATAATAATGAATACACACTTGTTTCTCTAGGACATGTCTGTCGAAGCATCGTGTGCAAATAGATTCAGATATGCTTCAATTTTTCGGTTGAAGCACTGGTACCCACAGTGATTGGAGCCGGTGCTTAGAAAGAATATTTCTTTCAAGCACCGTATCAAGGATCACCAATGTGGGTTGTCTTAGGACCCCTTTGGGTTGCGGAAAAAAATATTGTACATTTTTGGAATTCCTGTGAATTTTATATGTTTGGAAGATTTCACGCAGTAGGATAATAGAAGTAGAACAAGAACGTTCTTTTGTTGCATCAGATCGAATAGAGCTTCATCCCTTTCCCACATATTAACTCAAATGAAACTATTTCATTGGATGGAATAATTGGCTGCTAGTGCACACACACACACAAAAAATCAAACTAAGATCACTCAAAATAAATTGCTAACATGAAACAATGAGTAATCATACAGCATGCAGTGGAATCAAACTTCTATAATTCTTTTATCTGGTGCACTTCAATAAATCTTAGTACAATCATATCTCCAATAGCATTGTTGGTGGCAGGTCACGGCACAGCGAAGCTGAATTTTTTTAATAATAACATCATTTTGTTAAATTTATAAAACTAACATGTTATTTTCATTTTAGCAAAACTAATAGCACAATTACCCTCCAGAAGATGATAGGACACATGACGCACAGCCTATAACTCATTTGTCAGGTGAAAGGATGCCACGTGTACACTAGTCACCCAACTAATGAGTGGGCTGCCACGTATATAGACATCATACGACACATGACACATATACGACAGCATGCCACCCATTGTACAGACCACAGGTGTACATGTAGCACCCTATCACCCCAAAAATAAATGACATAACATCCCGATGTGTCAGTATCCTATCATCTTCTGGTGGGCGACTGGACTAATAATTTCGTTAAAAAAATACTCTGTTAATTTTATAAACTAATAAAAAATAATGTTATTAATAAAACAAAGTGCCGATGTCATCTGCAGACAGGGAGTAGAGGCCCAGCAAGTCCCGGGACTCCACGCACAAGCTCCGCGCTCCATCAACTCGTTGTGTCGCTCACCTGACTTGTTTGTTTTCCCTATAAATTTTAAAATTTTTCACTTTTATTAATGCTAACGGAAACAAATAGTCCAAATTTTATCTTATACAATAATCTCATAATCTATTTATTTGTTTTACCTTTTATAGCATAACTTTCACAATTAGTTTTTTTATAGTTTTTCACAATCAATATATTCCCACAACATGCTAGTCGCTGGTTATTTGTGATTTCGAGCGGTTCTGGAGTCATGAGACTGACCGGCGTGGCGGGGGAGTAGGCCGGTTGGTCGGGGCAGTACCGTGGGAAAAAAAAAATTGGCTGCGGACCGTCCTTGGTCAGGTGCGCTGCGGCCCCAGCGTCGATTCATGACGCGTGGAATCGCGGATAGATCGAACGGGCAGGCCAACAACGGCTTCGAGTGCGGCTCGCTGCCACAAAACCGCTTGTGCTCGATGCGGCTCCAGCGACCGACCCGACGGCTAGTTTCCAAATCTCACTGTTCCCCTGCGCTTCTTTCCTCCGCCCCGTGGTTCTCCAGCTCGTCGCCGCTGGCGAAAGCCACCGACGGATTCAAACACCACAGCGCTGACTGCATGCAACCTGCAATGTAGTACAGAAAGGGAGCAAAAAAGAAATGGTTCTTCATTACCTAGAAAAGATCCCAGTTATTTCCTCTCTCTCTCTTTCTTCCCTTTTTTATTTCTTCCCTTCCTCTGTCTTCTCCTACGGTCCAGCAGCACCAATACAAATTATACAATTAGCGCATAGAGAAAAAACGAAGGCCAGGCAGCAGCACATGTAGCACCATCAGCTCACCTTCTTTCCTTGTCTTCCGTCACAAACTTCAGCAGGAGCAGATCGGTAATGGAAGCAGCCGGCAAGCCAAGCAACATCCCGAGTGGATTTTCAGATCAGTTTGTAGTATGAGCTACTACGGGTCACATTTTATTTACATCATAATATGTACTCTCTTTATTTTTAAATTAATATTATTGTTAATTTTTATAATCAACTTTGATTATTCATCTTATTTAAAAATTTTGTTTAAATATGTAAAATTTTAAATTGTAATTTAAATAACTTTAATGATAAATCAAATTATATCAAAATATATAAAATCTGTCAAAATTCTTTGAATCAAACGAATGGTCTAAATATTTTTACTGAATGTCGCTTCTGAAGAACTAAATTGCATATTCCAAGTTTTCTGAACTCTTTCTCAGCAGAAGCTGAGGGATGTGGTCACTGAAGTGCCTAGAGAACGATGCTTTGCCCTCCCAAATCACATCCAATAAAATGGCTACAGGAGTACAGGGTGGGTGCTATGCTCCACAACAGCTACAGATCCGAGCATTTGCTAGTCATGCGCCAATATAAATAGTAAAAAATATTACAATTAAGTTTATTACACTTGCATCACAGGAAAAAAAAAAGTGATGCCCACACTACAACTCAAAGGTACATTTCATATACAGCAAAATGTGGAAGAGCAACACTTTTAATTGATCTACCTGGACGCTGTATTCAAGAAGAGCAAGAAAGCATGCAAACGCCAGGTCTGTATGCCCAGGCTGGGGGCAACCTTGCATACTTCTCCATTCCTGGCAGCTCATCATATGGATGTTGCATCACTTTCAGCAGGCGGCGAACCTCCTCATAATCACCTTGTTCAGCTGCATCGATTGCAGACTGACAGAGATAGTTGCGAGGAATATACTTTGGATTGACAGAGTTCATTGCAGCCTTCCTTTCTCCATCAGGAACACCAGATTCCACCAGCTTCACATAAATTAATAACTTCATTAGACAGAGAAGGTTTAGAGAATCTCTTACAATATGTTGTTCTTTCAATGAAACATATTCAAGTATATCGTTAAATAGTCAGTTGAAATTTCCAAGGATTTAGTAGAGGGCCAACTCATGTACTAGTGTGGCAACAGGAAAGGACCTCATGCGTTTATAGGAACGAAGATGGAGAAAATTATTATCAGAAATACACATACCTCTTCAATATAAGTCTTTACCCAACTAATCCATGCTTCCTTCCTTTCTTTCCCAATATCCAGGAGTGCAGCCTTTAGTGGAACAAGGAGCTCATTTTCTGGAATGTCACGGTCTGCTTTGACATTTGAAAGAAGGCGGAAGAAGTTTGTATAGTCAACCTTGTCTACAGCCAAATTGCTAAGCAGCTTACTGATTAACTGCTTATTATACTTGGTTAGGCCAAGTTTTCTGGTCATAATAGATTGATACTCATCCATGAACTTAGTCCCATACCTAAAATATGGAAATTAATAAACTTGTCGTAAACAAGTACTGCCCACTTTGTATAACGATTTTAGATCAAGGAAACGCATTTACCTCTCCATGATATAATTAGACTCGTCTTTATTTATAAGTTGAGCAGATGACAGTGGCCCAGTAAATTGTGCAATATTCCACAAGCCAACATCAGGTTGATTTGCAAAGCAATACCTTTTTCCAGGAAGATCAGTAGTGTTTGGAGTAAAGCTAGGATCAAAGGCATCAAGAAAGCCAAAGGGTCCATAGTCAATAGTTAGACCTAACACGCTCATGTTGTCAGTGTTAAGTACACCATGTGTGAAGCCAACACCTTGCCATCTGGCTATCAAGTAAGCAGTGCGCTCTGCAACCTCAACTGCCCAGGCTGTCACCAACATATTGCAAGTAGGGAAACTTTAGCTCTTCCAAACATAAAGTGAACTCAATGAAAAAAGAAAATCACAAAAAGGGATTTACCTGCATATTTGTTGGAAGTGAGATCGATTGTTGGAGCATCCCCAAGAGCTGACTCAAATGATAAACCTTCACTCTTTTTCATATTTTCAAGATGCGGATAGTGATGACGTATAGTGTAGTCTGCCAAACGACGAACAATTTCAAGATCCTCTTTGCCCCTTACAGCATGTATCTGGTATGAACCAAAACGTAAGAAAGACTGCGCTACACGGCAAACAATTGCACCTGGCTCTTCCTTTGCATTGCCACTGTATATTTACAATAAATAATTAAACATTAGAGACAAATGTCAATAGATATATTGTATTTATTGCAAATATACAAACATGATCCTAGTAAGAACTAAATGTAGCTCAATTTCTGTCAAATGGCATCCTATAGCATATAGTGTTATTGTATAAGAAAATTGTTTTCTGAACAACAGCACGTTCTGGTGATACAATGAGCACAGCATGCTCAGACACATTTCCAGAATTAAAACCAGTAACTTAAACAGCACAGCATTTTCCATGCCATAGAGCATACATGAATGCAGTGCAAGAAATCTACTTGACCACATTTGCAATGGAAAAATGAAATAATGTAGCACATGATCAACGTGTTAAAGTACATGGTCATGGACCAATGTTGGGCTGTTTTATGCACCATGATCATGGAGTAAAATATACAAGTGGGCTAATGGAATGAGCAACAGGGCCTTGCATCCTAAATTAAGCATTCAATTGGAACAATGGGTGCACTTTTAATGTCATAAGGGAATTAGTTCATTAAGCTTAATTTAAGACTGTAACCCAATGAAGGCAATAAATCAATGGCAGATGAGCAATGTGAAGCTGTTGACACATGATCTATTGCTTAGGCCAGCATACATGTGACTCTAGCAGACTTCATTCAGATGCTACCGATAAGACATCTCATTGCATGTGTTTGTAAATTTGATCATATTGGTCCACTTTCATCTTATATAATTAAATCTAGCGGTTTCTTATCATTTTCTCTCTTATTTATCACTACAATAGTTGAAATTACCATAAACAAATAGAAAATTAATGAGTTTAGAAAACAAAGATATCATGACATACTCATAGAACATATCTCGGACAACAGATTTGCCAGTTTCAACTAGACAGAGGGCCCGAGTCGTAGGAATGCCTAGACCGTGCATAGCTTCGCTGCATATGAATTCACGGATGCTGCTGCGTAGAACAGCGAGACCATCAGCAAATCGGCTGTATGGAGTCTTTCCACTACCCTTGAGCTGTAGCTCCCATCTCTCACCTCGAGAGTTGACAACCTCTCCAAGAGTTATTGCTCTCCCATCCCCCAACTGACCAGCCCATACACCAAACTGATGTCCTCCATAGCACTGGGCGTAAGGTAAACTGCATGTTATTTGTCCATCAGAAGATTGATCTTAACTGTACAAAACAAATAGTAAGGAAAATAGGCAATATCACACACCTTCCAACCAGAGGAGTTGCCCCCGAGAAAAACTGGGGAAAATCATGTCTTTCGAACCTGAAAGTAAATTAAGGGCATAAAAATTTGGAATTTTCCATCTTCCAATATCAGCAAGGATGCATAGAAAAACGTTATTTCTGGGAAAGTCCATATTGATTAGAATCTGACGTGAAAGAAATGGGTGCCCATCATTACGCTGGCAGGTGTTCGGGGGGAATGACAATAGGAGGTGAAGTTTCGCTGCCTTCCAAGTACTTATGGCATGCTTCCTTATTTTATTATTCTTTCTTTGGATGCTGCTACTGGGACTAACTGCTTCCTACTCCTATATGGTCTAAAAATGAAGTCTTTGTAGGACAAGAGCTCAAGGCTAGGACTAAGGTTTTTATGGGATTGAGGGAGTAAAAAATAGTCACATTTATGATCATGTGCAGACACAACTGCAACCAAAAGTAACAGTCACCCAGCCATATGATAAAATTAGTTCATCAAACGGTCCAGTGATAAAAACATTCTCTGCAGCCCTTAAATTCAAAAAAGAAATGTTAGATCAAGAGATTGGGTTGTTCAATAAAATCATGAAAACTATCCAGAAAGATTATATTGGTCTGTTCTGTTCAACATAGTCATGTAACAATTACATGGTCAACTGCATCCTAGCACCTGGCATGATAAGACAGCCCAATGCCTTTCAAAAGGCAGGAAAAGGCATGGGACATGTGAATAGTTTATAAGGTGGTGTGGAAACCTTTCTGCTTAGGCAACGCAAAGGCAGTAAGTCGATGCTACAGAGCTAAGGCGAACCGTGGCTGTGAGGGTCCACCCGGACACCTAGGTGAGCCTAGGCAACACCCTAAAAAACTATGTGCATGTGAATGTTTTAAATGTTGCATTCATGTAATGGCACTTTAAAAAGCATTAGACAAACACTACATTGAGCCTTACAACATAATCAATGGGGCAGCATACTGCCTAGCGCCCCTATTCAGCAAGTAAGTAATTCTAACCAACTGCACACGATTCTTATTCATACATATTTACAAGAACCACTCTTCACTTATTTTCTCAATTTAGATTATTTCATTAGAAAGTTTTATTAAAATACTTTTAATACTATGATTGGCTGTGCAACTACCATATGGAGATGCATCTATGTGAAATTAGCGGCTTTATGTAAACCTAGAGTTCTTGTGTGGAATCTATTATCCATAGAGTCTCCCAAAAAATGCCTTCTCTCAATAGTTGAATCAAACATTGTATAAGTTTCAGCACTGGCCATTTGGGAGCAAAAATAGCAGCGGAAGACAAAGTAACTGTTAGGATCATTGCTCAGGGTTGGGAGAGAGAGTTGGCTCCGTGAGCACCACGGCGCCCAAGAGGCGCAGGGGAAGCCCCAGAACAGATTTCTTCTGTTCTATTGCTTAATTTCTTCAATCCCTGATTACACTTATTTATAGCTTCTACGGCTAACTATGGATTCCTATATTAAAGGATCTAATCCTATCCACTCAACTCCTAAATTAAAGGACCTCCACAAACTAGAGATCCTATATAAAAGGAAAGATTATCCTAATTAAGAGAAAATAGAGAAAGGATAATAGAGGCTAATCTTATCCCCTAGGTGGGACCAACTGGTCGCGCACATGACAGTAACACTTTTAGTGAATGACGAGGCCAGAGGAAAACTCTAGCAAATACGACAACGAATCTTCTTGATCTTATTATGCACCATTACCCTTTCTAAGAAAATGGTTACCTAGGGGTTTCTGCCAGCTCATTCGTTATAATAGTATGCATGATTCCAACAAATTCAGGCCTTAGATTATTTCTATTCATTTTACATGTCCGACCATTTTATGATAGTTTGGATTCAAACCTTAAGCTATGGTGAGATGCACTCGTTTATTATGGCAGAGTGCATGGAAAAAAATTGAAAGCACAGTTTGCGATAACCACAATCCACAACCATCTTTATGGTTCTTAGAGTTACAAAGCATTAATTACATGTGAAATAAGAGGTGACAAAATTCTGAGCGCTAATGAGTCAAGGCTCTCCACCAGCGGCTAGAGGGCAATATAGATCAATGAGTTCACTGCAATGGATACAACTGAGCAAAATGCAAGTGTTCCCTAGTAATTGAAAAATTTCTGGACTCACTGCCTCGAACTTGTGTCTATGAAGTCAACTGATTAATTACAACATCTGCTTCTAGACGAAAAATCAAGTAACTACAAGTATGATAACAGGGGATTTTTTCTCACTCTTTGTGATCCAGATCGAGCAGATCCGCAACAGAGTCAGACCACACGACGAGCTTAGGGTTGTCCACTTGCGCCG
>BCLG01001804.1:75447-95192 GCA_001602295.1 Zoysia matrella
GACGGAGGCGCGGGTGCGGGGGAGGGGGATGCTGCAGCAGAAGCTGCCTGGTGAGGAGGGCGGTCGAGAACTGGGGCGGCATGGTCACGCGTGCTTGGCTTGCGTATTTGGGGGAGATGGGATTGAATTTTTGGGCCGGTCACGGCGTTTTCTTTTCTTTCTTTTTTTTTTTAATATAAGATGGGTCGTTCGGTTCGGCGGAGTGCTGTGGCGTGGCACCATAGACGTCTGGATAGCCACGTGGCCGCAGGGCTGAACTCCGTGCCGTTGCAGGTCGTGCACGGCGTGTCCACCTCATCGGAATGACACGACGGCGTGGGCCCGTGGCACGGTCCAGCTGGGCCCCGCGGGCAGCTGGGCGCCACAGAAATAATGGTGGATCCCAGCACTGCCTACAGCGTTTCAGCCCAGTCGCATAAAAAACATCGTTCAGCCCAATACAGCATTAGTGCGGCCCATTTATCATCAAATCACATCATCTTATTTAATTAAATACAAAATAAATCATTACTTTTTAAAAAGTACAGTTTTTCTTTTTTAATTGCACCTAGTAAAACGTTCTCAACAAAGATGACTTGGCTATGTGCATATGAAAAAATACACTCAGACTTATTTTTTTTTTTACAAATTTGACGAATACACCTCTTACAAATGTAACGACAAACTTCTCTGATCTCTCGGTTCATGAGTCCACAACGACCATTGTAAACTAACAAAATACAACTACCTAAAACAAATATAAAAGATTTAAAAAAAGTTGTTGAAAAAATAAACAAATTTGTTTGGGTTAATATTAATACGAAGTATTAATGGTGAAGAATGAAAACTTTAAATTTTAATATTAATATATTATTTTTTAAAATTAATATTTTTACTTAGACCGTAACGTTAGTACGGTATCAAACTAGTATATAATTAATACTCTCTCTGTTACGATTTTAAAATTTAACTTTGATCATTTGTCTTATTTGAAATTTTTTTTGATAAATTTTATATATTTTGATATAATTTGATTTATCATTAGAGTTATTTAAATCACACTTTAAAATTTTACACATTGAAGCAATTTTTTTAAATAAAACGAATAGGCAAAGTTGAATTCAAATGCGACATCAATTAAAAAATCGTACTGTGTCCATACCACCCATCGACTACCCCTCAGCCAAGCACGAAATAAATCGAGCTGTTCTGCGCTTGGCTGGGCAATTCTTTCGGAGCACGGCCTTTTGGTCATGTCTAGACGTGACGGCATATGTAGGCGTTGCTTCGGCGCGCCAAGCTACTGAGGATGTCGCCGCTGGTGGTAGGATTCGAGGGGAAGCGGTTAGTAGGATTATGTAGACAAAAGAATTATCCTTTTTGTCAACAAATTTAGGTGAATTAAGCTTGTGAAGTAACAAGTGCACGCTCAGTGAGGTAACAATCTCTCTATATGTGAGACATTTGAATCCATATTTATATATGCAGAGTATAAGAACCGCCTGTATGGTCAGAGGACAGGTATTACGATAAATGGTTTCTTAGCACTGCACAAAGGGAGAAGAGAAAACAAATCCGTTTGATCACCAAGTAGTTCTCGATATTTATGCACAAAACGAGGTAGCAATGTCAGTTCACCGGCGACGATCGGAGAATGAACTCAAAGAACACACACGAACACAAGTCGACACAAGTATTTTGCGCTGCTACGAAGCTGCAGCCTTTTTGGTGGTTTTCTTCTCTTCTTATTGACTCTTACAACTTGACTGGAAAGAAAGAACGGGCGCACAATCAGCTCTCACAACATTGTCGCATAAATCCCCACGACACAGAACGTGAGAACAGCCTCGTATACGCATGATGCGGACGCTGCGAGCTATTCTCGCCACGCCCTCTGACTGTACGCATAGCTTCATGGGTTCGCGCGGCACTAACTGAAACAACAAACAAACTAAAGACCGAGTACAAAATTTGATATTATCTAACAAATCCCCCCCCCCCCCCCCAAAACTTGTACTCACTGAATGTTGACGCACCCAAGCGGCTTTGCCACGATATCTGCTAGCTGATCATGTGTTCTCAATGATTCGACCTTCACCCTGTCTCTCTCGATGCAGTCCCGAATGTAATGATACTTTGTGTCTATGTGCTTACTGCGATTATGAAAGATAGGGTTCTTACTGAGCATAATTGCAGACTGATTGTCAATCTTCAAATGGAAGGTGTCAGCTTCTTCTTCTCCCCTGAATTCAACTAGCAGTCGGGCCAGCCAAATCCCCTAACATGTGGCCGTCGTCGCCGCGATATGCTCTGCTTCGCAAGAGCTTAATGCCACAACCTTCTGCTTCTGGGACTGCTAGGTGATTAGGTTCTTTCCAAAGAAAAACATCACTCCCGTTGTACTCTTACGAGTGTCGATGTCACCTGCAAGATCACTATCACTGTAACCCATCAAATTTGCTGAACCATCCTTCTTCCTGTAACAACAATCATAGCCAATGGTGCCTGCAACATATCATAGTATCCTCTTCATTGTAGCTTGGTGCTCTACTGTTGGGGCCGACATGAACCTGCTGATGTACCCAACTGAGAAAGCCAAGTCTGAGCGTGAATTCACCAGGTAGCGCAGTGACTCAACAATCTTCATGTACTCTGTAGCATCAACTGCAGGGGATGAGCTCGACTTACTGAGTTTCAGTCGAGGTTCCATAGAAATTTGGCTTGGGTTGCATCCAGCCATTCCCACCACTTCCAATATCTTCTGCGCATAGGCGCTCTGGTTCACCGTGATGCCTTCAGCGGTCTGGTTCACCTCCAACCCGAGGTAGTATTTGAGCAATCCGAGATCATTTATCTTGAATGTTGACTTCATCTGGTCCTTGAACTGCACCAGTTCTTGGACATCTCCCCCGGTGATGATCAAATCGTCAACATACACACCCACAATCAACCGGTGCTCACCAGACCCACGCAGGTACACTGCATGTTCAAAATCGCTTCGCAGGAATCCAAGTGACATAAGAGAGGAATCCAGCTTTGCATACCATGCTCGTGGAGCTTGACGAAGTCCGTAGAGCACCTTCACCAGTTTCAGCACCTTGTGCTGCTGTCCTTCCACCTCAAAACCAGGCGGCTGCTCTATGTACACCTCCTCCTGCAAGTCTCCATTGAGGAAAGCCGACTTGACGTCCATATGATGCACCGGCCATCCTTCTGAAGCAGCATGTGCCAGCAGGAGCCTAACAGACTCCAACCTGGCCACCGGCGCAAACACCTCGTCGAAGTCGATGCCTTGACGCTGAACATAACCCTTTGCAACAAGACGCGCCTTGTACTTGGTGATGTTTCCGGCGGCGTCGCGCTTGATCTTGTACACCCACTTGAGGCCGATGGGTCGCTGGTATGGTGGCGGGTCAACCAGCTTCAGGTGCCATTGGACTCGATTGATTCAATCTCCTCGATCATGGCTTGACGCCAGCACTGCTGCTCCTGGGCTCCGTGAGAGACGCAGGTTCGTTGACACAGGCCATTAGGAGATCTTCTTCAAGATCTTGTGCCGCCTACCCGGGGACGTCTGCCGGGCCGAGGGCCTCGTCCACGGTGCGGAAATGTAATGGCGCGTCGTCGTGGTCGTTGTCCAACAGTTCGGAGGAAGCCATGGACGCTCCGGGTGCAGTAGGTGCACCGGGAGTCGCTGGTGCTGGTGTCGCTGCCGTCGACGTTGCAATGTCGATGTTCACGGAAGTGATGACGCTTGGATGCTGCACTGAGACATACTCAATCTCAAAATCTTGATCAAAGCCAGAAGGCTGCTCACCACTCCACTTCCAGCAAGCTTCTTCATCGAACACGATGTCCCTTGTGACGTGAACGCGCCACGTGACCGGATCATAGGCACGATATGCCTTGGACCCCGGTTCATATCCCACGAAGATCATCGGCTTGCTCCTGTCTTCAAGCTTCTTTTGGTGTGTTGCCGTTGGCTTGACATGCGCGATGCACCCAAACGTGAGAAGGTGCTGAACTCTTGGCGTCCTCCCATGCCAGAGCTCGAAGGGTGTCTTCCCGTTTATTCCCTTGCACGATGTCCTGTTCAAGAGATATACGGCGGTACTTACAGCTTCGCCCCAGAACATACCAGGGAGGTTCTTTGCCTTGAGCATGGAACGTGCAATGGCCACCACGGTCTGATTCCTCTGCTCAACGACACCATTCTGTTGAGGCGAGTACAGCGCCGTGTACTCTCGATGTACTCCCAGCTCAGCGAGGTGCTCGTTGAGATTTGTCGCCATGAATTCTCCCCTTCGATCAGTGCACAGTGCCCGGAGCTTGTTCCCGCTCTCCAATTCCGCTGCAGCTTGGACGAGCTTGATTGCCGCTTCGGCTCTGTCTTTGGTTGGGAGAAGTGTCAGCCACATATACCGGCTGTAGTCATTGACGAGGAGGAAGTAGCGGTTGCCACTTGGGGTCGCCGGCATGATTGGTCCGCAGAGGTCGCCGTGCACTCGTTCCAGTTGGCTCGATGCGCGGTACAGGGCTTGGTGAGGAAATGGAGCGCGCCGCTGCTTGCCGGGGAGGCACGCATCGCAGACTTGCTCGATCTGCTCAAGGATCGGCAGTCCCCGCACCAGCTGCTCCCTTCCCATCTTCTTAAGCGCGCTGAAGTTGGCATGCCCATATCGAGCGTGCCATCGCCATGCGTCCTCCTTGGCATGCGCAGTCAGGCACACCAGCTGTGCAATGTTGATGTTGAGCACATAGAGCCGGTTCGTACCTCGGTGTATCTTGGTAAGTAGGCGTCGCTCTTCATCCTCGATATGCATGACGCCGTCCTCCACCAGTACTTTGTATCCGCGTTCATCCAGTTGCCCGACGCTGATTATGTTGGCAGTGAGGCGTGGAATGTAGTAGACGTTGTCGAGGGCGCGGTGTTCCCCGTTCTTGCAGGTGAGGAGAACTGTCCTGCAGCCTTCAATCTTTGACACTGAGCCAGTCACCGAACCTGACATTTCTGGTGACCCTTGAGACAATGTTGTAGAACGCCGCCGGTGAGCCTGTCATATGGTTTATTGCCCCGGTGTCCAGCACCCGTTGCCGTGGCGCCTTCGGCTCTACTGCCCCATGCACAGTGAGTGCCTCTTCGACTGAGAGTGTGGTGGCGGCGATGACCCGGTCCGCCGTCGCTGATCCGCTAGCGACAGGCACTGTCGCGGTGTGATTTTGATTTGAATTCGGTGAGGGCGCGTTGGCTCCCGCCTGAATGAAAAACAACGTCGCCTCCTCCTCCTGGGCCACGTGGACTTGCTCCACCTTGGGCTTGCTGTGGCACTCCCTGGCCCAGTGGCCCTTCTTCTCGTAGCTCCTGCAAACGTCGTTTGGGCCGGCCCGGCTCAAGGTAGAGCGCGATTCGGAATTGCTGTTGCCTCCGCGTCCACGCCCTCTGCCTTGTCCTTTGCCGCGGCCACCTGAACCTGAGCTCCATCCAGATTCCTGTTCTGCCTTCTTGCTGCGCTCCCGCCACTCCTCCCCGGTGAGGTAGAGCTTGCCTCCAGCGCTGGCAGCCGGTGCCGGCTCCAGTCTGTCTTCCGCGGCCCTTAGGCACCCTGTGACATCCTCCACGGACATCGTCGACAAATCAAGTAAAGTTTCTATGACGACAACGACTTGCGCAAACCTGGCCGAAACGGCGCGAAGATACTTCTCGACGACCTTCTGTTCTTCAATTGGATCACCAAGGAGGTCCAACTGATTTGCCATCCCAGTGAGCCGGAGTGCAAAATCCTCCATCGCCTTGCCGTAATTGAATGCGATGGTCTCGAATCCCTTCCGCACCTTCTGCGCCGTGGACTTCCGAATACGCTCGTCACCGATGCGCATCGTGGCGATGCAGTCCCACGCTGCCTTTGCGGTGTCCTTGTTCCCGATGGTTGTGTACATCTCCGAAGGGACTTCGCTGCAGACTGCCTCCATCGCCATGCGATCTTCGACGTAGTCGTTCGTGCCGAATTTGACGGCGTCCCAGAGACCACGCACCTGCAGCTTGATCTTCATGATCATGGCCCATTGCTTGTAGTTGTTCTTGGTCAGGACCGGATAGTTTCCCGATCCTCCGGCCTCCTTCAGCACGCGGTGTATCACCAGCCCGTGGCTCTGGTTCCCGCCACTGGCCTGGCCGCTGGAACGAAGCAGAGGGGAGGAACTGCACGGCGCTCGTCAGCGCCTTGGTGCAAGAGAACGTCTGCGAGGCATGATGAGCTCCAAACCTGGTTCTGATGCCAATTGTCAGTTCACCGACGATGGTCGCCAGAGAATGAACTCAAAAACACACCCGAACACAAGTGGACATTGCGCTGCTATGAAGCTGCAGCCTTTTCAGTGGTTTTCTTTTCTTATTGACTCTTACAACTTGACTGGAAAGAAAGAACGTGCGCACGATCAGCTCTCACGCAGCGATATTGTCGCGTACATCCCCAGGAGGCGGAACGTGAGAGCAGCCTCGTATACGCACGACGCGGACGCTGACGCTGACGCGGACGCTGCGAGCTATTCTCGCCACGTCCTCTGACTGTACGCATGGCTTCATGGGCTCGTGCGGCACTAACTGAAACAACAAACAAACTAAAGACCGAGTACAAGATTTGATATTATCTAACAAGCAAAACAATACTACTCCAACGCGGACACCAAGTAGTCCAGAAGTGGAAACCCGCTACAGCCTACAGGCGATGAGTCGACGACGTCCAGACGGCCACGTTCTGTTTGATCACCAGTAGCTCGATCCTACGCCGCCGTCGCCGGCCACGTGCGTGACCCTCCTCTCGACGCCGTGCTCGGCCACCTCGCGCCGCTTCCCGCCCTCGGCCGCCTGCTTCCGGTCCTTGCTCCGCTCCTCTGCCTCGCGCTTCGTCGCCGGGTCTGTCGTCGTCGCTTTCTCCGCCTTCTCGGCGGCGGCGACCTTGGCCTTCTCGAGGCCAGCCTTCGCGGACGACGCAACGTCCTTGGCTTTCACCTTGATGGCCGACATGCTCTATGATCTTTCACCGCTTTTGCCCAGCTTCAATGGATAAGGGTTAGGAGGGTTCGGCACCGTGCTCTGACGTTTAAGGCCGACCGTGTATATATAGCCGTAGTAAGCCGGCGCTGAACTGCCTAGCTGGAGGCCGCGTGTCGCGTGGATTCGACTGTTGCCCGACACGTCGTGGCCGGGGTCGTGTAAGATTTCTTTTTGAAACGTGAGTCAGCGATGTCGGCTCTGCTACATCGTGAAGAATCCAGTGACGTCTCCCCCTGTTTCTGAAGAGTCCAAGGTTTTCAGTACTCACTAAGAGCATGAATGGTTGACGCAACGATGGCTATGATCTAGCAGGTTCGCCGTGCTGTCGAGGCAGGCATCAACCTGTAAGTGGGGCGGGTGGTGGGTAGCCCGCATGTTGCCGCCCCGTCCACTAATTTTCTCGGCAGGGTTAGCGGGCGCTGCTAATGAAGTTGATGCTGCCCGCTTCGGTTTGGTGGGCCTGGCAGCAAATCGTTTATTTGCTTGAGGGTAGTGGGGCGAGAGTGCTGCGTTAGCTACCTGCGTTCGTGTCTCTGCTTCCCCGCGCTCCGCGGCGGGAGGTTGCCATGGCTGCTAATGTATGCTTGCTTCTCTTGATTTGAGCTTGAAACATGCTGGCGAGGAGTTCGTCCGTGAGGTCGATTTGGCAACGAACAGATCGTTTATGCCATCACCATCGCAAGTACACCTCATCCACTTCTTTCTCAGTGAAATTATCATACCCACACTACGCCAACCTCCAGCGTTGTGACCTCTGTGCCTAATGCGCACGCTTAGCCACCTGTCACAGAACCGGCTCAAAACACTGGACGACTTTCTAAATCGATCTCTAAATCGATCTCGAGTGATATTGAGTAACAATACTTAAATAATACAATACGAGTGAAAATATAAAATAGAAAATCGATTAAAGTTCAAATAGTCTTAAAAGAGAATTTTAAAACATAACAGAAGTGATACAGAAGAGATACGACGGTTTTTTATTTATGAAATATATCTTGCCCTAAGACATGTTTTACTCCTCGCGACCGGAGTTTGATGAAGAGGAAATCGGTTCACACGACCAGTTCACAAGAGGCTCACATTTCCACAATTTTTTGCCGCAACAGCTACATCAGCTACCTACAGAAAGAGCTATACACGACAAAAAGAAAAACAACAAATCGTAAGTACTAATTACTCAGCAAGTCATACCCGTTAAAATGGCCAACTACAGCCGACTACTAAGCATGAAGGGCTGACTCATAGAGATGACCATTTGCATAAAACATAACGCTAACCGTGGATCCTTACTTTCAACTTTTAGCGATGAGTTAAGTTCACGGAATGTAAATTTAATTCACACTAGAAACTATAGCAGACATAGTTACCAAGCAATTTTTCTATAAACTAAGCAAATAATTTATAGTGTTAATTAAGTTCAGTTATTACTACGACATGACACAGCGAACAAGCGGTACTCGTTACTGTGAGGGGCAGTCATTATAATTGATTTATACCAGCTGAGAAAACTCGATGTACACGACACGTACAAGCTTCTTAGAAGCCGCACGTGGCCACCTTTCACAACAATACCATAGTGTCGGCCCGAGGCCTATCGCTTCCAAGCACATAGTCCTCCATGCGATCATCACGCCGAGTGTATCTATGGTTAGATCCAAAGCTTTTCTCTGCTACCTCACTGAAAGAGTGGTAAAGAGACGTCCAACCACTACGGTATTGAGCTACATCAGTTTTTAGTCCCATGTCTCCAGTATGCATTCGATACTGTTCAAACTTGCTCAACAGAGCCACACTCGAATCGGTCCTTAGCCGATACAGACATGGCTATGACATACCGGCCATGAGTCCACACAAAAAAACATACCTCTTGGCCATCCTTTTCTCTGCTCGATCTCAGGTTAATAGTGTGGCAATAAAGCGACCAGGGTAACAACCTATAGCTCGCGAGTGAGGTTTTTCATTCACTCGAATTCTAACGTCAAGTTGACTTAGCCTAGCTCTAAATCGAGTTACATGTACTAATATACACTCAACATGAGCAATTGGCACTATCTACAGTCTAGAGTTTACAAACAACTCCTACAACGTAATGCGTAGTATATTAACCATACAATACATAGTGATAAAATAAAATTTTTAAAATAAGGTTAATGCACCGAGGCTTGCCTTCGGTTTGTTGAGAGTTAGCACAAACAAGAGAAAGATCTTCAGCGATGGACGACTCCAGAGCAATCAGCGCTAGATCTTGGTCTTTCGCGACGCTTTCTAAATGCGTGAAATGATATGCGAGTGCGATTAGTTATGCACCTAATGATATCTAATATTTTCTTTGTCATCGCATGTGACAAAGATGCTCACATGCGATGATATGCTCATGAATGCATGTGTCAAGGATGAAATGCGATGATATGGCAAGAAGAGTATGACGATGATTTTATGAAAAAAGATTTTATTATATCAAGGTGCTGCTGGGATTTATATGAAAAAAAGTTCTGAAATAAATTTCTATACTATGCTAAATAGTTCATAATAGGGAAGATTACGTCTAAATTTTATTAATATAGTTTTTGAAGGCATAAATCACAAATTTATTGCTCAAAATATTAACAAAGCTATAAACTAATTTCTGGACCAATTTTATACTTTATTGCAATATTATGAATTTCTAATGAATTAATTTGTATCTAAGAGTAATAAATTATTTATAAATAATATATAAGTGTATAAATTCTAAGTAACTCTAATATGACATATATTAATTAGTAGAACATAATTATGCATTTTTCACATTTTTAATATGCATGAAAAATGATGATATGCATGTATGTATAATTGCACATTATTTAATTAACAAAATTAATTATAATACAAAAAATGCAACTTTGAATGTTCTAAAATATTCTAAATGTTTCAAGGATTACAACGGTATATTATTTGCATTTTTCTGAGTCTATATGTATTTTTTGTGATTTTTGGAAGTTTTTACGGATTTCAGCGCGATTATTAAATGATTTCTGGAAATGGATTTAACTCAACCCACTCGGGCGCCACGTGTCGGTCTCTGGGCTGGGCCACACGAGTAACCGCACGGAGGGCCGCACGAGATCCCGTCAGTTCAAATGGCCGGCAATGGTGGCGGTGGCCAGAGTGCGGCCGCGGCCGCGTCGGCGAGGCGTTCCCGACAGCGACTCGGGCGACGGAGAGAACCTACGAGACGAGAACAAGGAGGGGAACCCAGTGGTGAGGTCGAATGGGTGAGTCCCTCACCGGGGAGCGCTCACGGCGTGCGGTGGCGTTGGAGGAGCTTCAGTTGCGTCGTGCCGGTGTTACAGGGGACGAGGACCCAAACCCTTGTCTCTTAGAGCTTGTCCAGAGCAAGGGGAAGACCGGCGTCGAGGTTTTCGTCGACGAGGAGGCTCGGAAGGGGGTCGGCGTCATGGAGGTCTTCGGGTCTTCGACGACGGCGAGCTTAATCTCTTGAATTCCTGCACCAAGGCTTGCGAAATCGGCCGATTAGCAAGTACATCGGGTGAGGTCTAGGAGGGGCTACAAGGAATGGAAAGGAATCGAGGGGTTCCCACCTGGACAGTGCCGAATTTTGAAGGAAATTGGCGGTGGCGTCAAAACTCCAAATTTGGGGCGAACTCCAAATTGGCCTGACTCCGGGTAGGAGGATGCGAGGTGACCGTGGGGAGAGCTCGAGCAGTGGCCGGTGCACCAGTTCGCAAGAGAAAATGGCGAGGAAGACGTGCGGTGGTGCCTCTCTACGGTGACGTTCCGGGCGGGAGAGAGAGCGCGCGAGAGAGAGAAAGAGAGATAGGGAAAAGAGAAAAAGGCCGGGGAGGGGTGGGGACACCAAGCCTCTACCGTGTCCGCGCGGGGTTCGAGCGCGGGATGCGCGACGCGCATGCAGGGCAAGAGGCGCGAGCGCTTGCGGCAGCTGGCCGCCTGCTCAGGCGGCCAGAGGTTGGAGATGGAGCGGGGTGAGGCTGACAGGTGGGTCCCGCAGTCTTTTTCTTTTTCCCTAATTTTCTCGGATTTTCAGTGCACCTTTTTGTTTGTGACCCGAAATGCACTTTCTCCGTGCTCTAAAAATTCTGAAATTTGGGTAGTTTGTTAGATATTTTAAAAATGAACAACTTTTATTTTGGGTATAATTCAAAATCAAAATAAATAAAATGATATTAAATTTTGAAGACAGGTTAGCTTTTAAAGGAAAATAAATTATTTGGGACTTTTAAACCTCAAATTAAAATTTTTCAAAAACTTCTAAAATTCCAGTGGTTGCAACAAAGTGCAAGAGAGAGTTTTGTTTCACAATATTTTATTGAAATTTTTGAACTCACATTTTGAATTTCCAACTTAAATTTGAGACCAATTTTAAAACTGAGTTTAAATTAATTCGAGCTCGAATTGTTGGAAATTTCGAATTCGTAGGACGTTGTTATTCGTAATCACGAAGTGTTACACCACCGGCCATGAAGGAGGTCACCAAAGACTAGCCAGCTTTTCCTGTTTTGAGGTATGTGCGTGGGTGGGACAGCATCCGTTTACATCGGGCAGGGAACCGGCGCATCGCTCAGGGGAGCCATCGCCATCTATGTCACGCAGGCCGCAGAGGAGTCACCGCCGTCGCGCAGGGAGCTGCCGCCGTCGAGCAGGGAAGCCGCCAAGCCGGCGCGTGACGCACGTCGTGCAGGAAGTTCGCCGACGTCGCACAGGAGGGCCCTCCACCGAAGCGCAGGGAAGCTCGCGCGGCGCGCACGGGAGCTGCCGCCGTCGGCGCCGCCGCCGCCCGATGCTAGGTTTCGACAGTACGTTGGATAGTGGTGCCTGTTGGGCTTAGTCGACAATGTGGCAGTTCCCAACATGCCCAACGAGCTGAGCGGCTGCGTTCCACCTTTATCCGCTAGTAGAATGTGGACCATGGCTACCGTCGCAAAGGCTATGTCCTGTTTAACGCAGCTAAAATTTAATAAAAAAACAACTTTTTTATAAAAAAAAAACAACTAAAAAATAAATTGTTATTTAATTTATTTTGAAAAGTTACTTAAACTAATAAATTATAAAATAAATTTACTATTTAATATAAATTTTATTTATTTCTGTAAATAAACTGTACCAACTAAGATTTTAGTGGTGCAGAGCCCGCCACCTGCATTTTGAGGCAGGCAGGCGGGCGCATTGGCCAAGGTAGAAGAAAGCCATTGGTCGTTCAATTTTGGGGTACGTTTGCTTGCTTGCCCAACGGAGCGTCGCCAAATTTTGGCTCGCCGATGTGCGCTGCACTGATTTGGAACGTATTTAGATCAAAGCCGTTGTGTTTCCAAAGTTTGGCGAGCTTCTCTGTGCCCACGCTAGCCCCGTTCATTTTTGCGCCAGCACGCGGGCGAGGTGATGGCGAGCAAAATGAGCGCCAATGCGTGGGCGTGCGCCGGCACGCCAATATTTAGTGTCGTGCTAACAGTTCAGATCTAAACGTACCTTTGGTCTCACAGTATGATTCGCAAGGTTACAGCTTATTTACAAACTCTTCTTGTTCTTAATAATTTACTCCTTCCGTTTTTTTAAATTAATGTCACCGTTGATTTATACATTCAATTTTGATCATTTATTTTATTAAAAAAATTATTCAAATGTGTAAAATTTTAAGTTGTGATTCAAATAATTATAATATTAAATCAAATTATAACAAAAGTATATAAAATTTATAAAAAAATTTAAATAAAAAATTTGCGGTGACATCGATTTAAAAACAGAAAAAGTAGGTTTTTAAGTTACTCCTCAATCTACCGTCATGCACAACATAAAACACGGCAAATAAAATTACTGTGAAACAAAAGAGACCAAAACGGACCGATAGAATCCAGAAAAATTTTCAAAGCAACCGAGGACCATGTGCTGTGCAGTTGCCTAAAGTCTATAAATCCCATGTCCTTGGTATCGCTTCAGCCTCTGAGCACTGGCTCCTAGTACTACCGTCCGGCGTTCTCCAACTAACACGCCTCGCCTTTCCGGAGCTGCAACCCTGATGGGGGTGCTGGCGGCGCCGCGGCAGGACCACGGCTGCAACCCTGTTGTGGGTGCTGACGGCTTCCGGGCGCTTTCCGATTGACAAGCCGCCGTTCACGCTGGCAGAGATCAAGAGGTCCATCCCGCGACACTATTTCCAGCGCTCTGCGGTGACACCCGCCTCCTACCTCCTCCGCGACACCGCCGTCGTCTCCGTGCTGCTGTACATCACGCTGGCCGTGATCCCGGCCCTTCCGCACCCGCTTCGGCTCGTCGTGTGGCTGCTCTACTGGGCGGTGTAGGGCGGCGCGCTCGGCGGCGTGTGGGTCACCGCGCACGAGTGCCGGTAGCACTCCTTCTCAGCGCGCGGTCCTGTACGACGCCGTGGGCTTCGCGCTGCACACAGCGCCGTACTTCTCATGGAACCGCAGCCACCGGCGCCACCACTACAGCTCCGGGTCCCTCGAGCGCGACGAAGTATTCGTGCCGTGGCGGCGAGTGGGACTGGCTCCGCGGCGCGCTGGACCGCGACTACGGTGCGCTCCTGAACATCACCGACACGCATGTGCTGCACTACCCTCTTCCCGTCGCTGCCGCACTACCACGCCGCGGACGCCACCCGGGCCATCCGGTCAGTCCTCGGCGAGTGCTGGAGGTTCGACGCGACGCTGGTCGCGCAGGCGGCGTGGCGTGCGGCGAGGGAGAGCACGTCTATATCGAGCCCGACGGGCGGCGGCTTCTGGTACGGAAAAAGTTAGAGCAACTTCAACAGTTATTTAAAATTATTATACTTAAATTTATGTTTAGGTTGTTCATAAATCAAAATTGATATTTAAAATAGTTTTTATCTCCAACAGATATCTAAATTCAATATTTTTCAGAATTTAAACCTACCGTATCATCTTAATTTATACCTTATTGCTATAATTTTGAGGTATAAAAGCAACTTCAACAGTGACATAAATTAAGTAGCAAGATACTAATTTGAGTATTAGATTCAAAAAATGCACTCCAATAAGTACCTATATCAACTACTTTAATTTAACTATCTCTATCTTCACTAAATTCGGTACCCACATTTAATAATAGTTTAGATCGACCTATCTTTAAAAACTTTGCTCGCATCATTAATTTTTACCTATATGAATATAGTGATGTGGCATATTTAATATTTTGGCTATGTGAATATTGGTAGCTGTTGGAGTTAGCAATATTTTTGACTACTAGCTACTACCTAAAAGTGAGTTTAGCTATTCAAATTTTAGATCACTATTGGAGTTACTTTAAGTAGATCTAAAGTATTGTTATATGTGGATATCTAATTTGATGGGGATAGTGGTAGCTAAATTTTAGGTATCTGTTGGATTGCTCTTTTTTACCTCACGTAGCTAAATTGTTTTTTGATATTTATTTTAGATATCTATTGAAGTTGCTGTTATAGGTGCACGATTGTCTTAAAAAAAAGTTTTAGGTGCAAGATGGATCGTAACAGTTCGACTTTCATGTCGATCGGGTGCCTACTGGGCAACTTGTGCCGGCGTTTGTGGGGGAAAATTTTCAGAGCAAATGTATATTAAGTGCATTGGTGCAAATTAACGCTCTTATCAATCAGATCGTGATTCAACAGCCGAGTACAAGACGGGTATCCACTCAATTTGTTTCAATAAAAAGTGGGATTTGTTTAGGGAGGTTTTTTTAAAAAATGACCTGTCTAATCGTGGCAGTTGGATCGTAATCAAATGGACTAAAACATTGTTTTGCACCACTGCACTCAATATGCATTTGCACTGAAATTTTCTCCCGTTTGTGGATTGTCTGTCTTCTTGTATGATACTTGTACGATAGCTTTCAAGATGGATCAACTATATATTTTTCAAAACTTATTTTTAGCACAGTATTGTATAACATATATTTTGCTGTAAAAAATATGATGGGTCGACTATTTTTATTGGTCATTCCAACCAATTAATCTCACGAAAGAGAAGCCCATTTAACTTGCTTGCACAAGACAAAAAGAGTCCAAATACTCCAGGTGCACTAGATGGACACAACCAAAGTTGACTGGCCCTAGCGACCCAGACGCAACTCCAGGTCGAAGCCGTCCAAATCCTTCGTCGCCGGGCAACTTACCACCGGCACCGCCCCATCTCCGCCCCCATCATCTCCATCCAAAGGCGCAAACATCCTCCTCCTCTGAGTGCCAGCGCCGCCGTTACCGCCACCATAGCCGAGCCGGAACGTCAGGTCAACCCGCCCTGGCTGCTGACTCATCATGGATGCGTGGCTCCGAACAGGCACACCACTGGCCGTCGCGTAGCGCGGCAGCGGCCGCAAAACGTAAGGAGCTAAAAGGCGCCCCAAGCCAAGCGCCGTTGCCTGAACGCGGTGCACGGCGGCTGTCCGCCGGAACGCGGCCGCCGCGTGCAGCACGGTCCCATCGGCCACCGGCGGCGGTGGAGTGTCCGGGCCAAGTAGCTGCACACAGGGCGGCGGTACCCTCGGTAGCTGGTGGGTAACCATGTGATGGTCACGGTGAACAAATGGTAAGTAAGAGAAGCGAGGTACTACAACAACCGCGGGCTCATGTCTCCCTGCGATTTCAAGGCCGTGACGCTGGTGCCCAAGCGTCAGCGACTCGAGAACAGGGTCGACGGCGACGACGCCAGCAGGGACCGGCGGCTCATCTCCGTTGAGCCTCTTGCCGCGGCTGTGGATGCTGGAGTGGCCGGCTAGGGCCTGCTGGGTAAGGAACGTCTTGCCACACGCCACGCATGGAAATGAGGTGCGCTTCGGCTTCAGCTTGCCGTGCGAAAATCTCTTCCTCATGAGTGGCCGCGACGAGCCGCCGGGGACGTGTCCCGGCGCCGGCGATGAGTTGCCACGGACGTCCTTGGGGGACATCCTGGCTGCCAAGAATGGCTGTTGCCCTGTTGGCCTGTTGCCTAGTCTATCCTGTGGGGTGCTCTTGAGGATGTTGGGTGGCTTGATGCAACGAGGGGAGAGAGGAGGGTTCTTATGGAGGGTTCATCGGAGCCGTGATCAGAGAGCGTGTGGCTTTTGAGGCGTGTCCAGGAGGACGTCCTCTAGGTGAGTGTACAAGTGTAGGACGAGCCGTGAGCCTGCTTTCTCGGGTCAAATTTCCGTTTCTCTACCGCTTTTTAGCGTGGCTGACTCTCCGTTTTGCGGAAAGTAGAAACTGCACCACGTACTTTGGTCGCACCTGAGCAGATGTGTTTCTAAATAAAAAATTAAATCTATAATATCTATATAATCATCCCTCACTAAAAGCTAATCTTAAATTTCAGTGGGCCACATCACCTCTTTTGTTTGAGCCGTTGGATCTTCATCGAATCCTTTTATTTGAGCCATTGGATCTTCGTGGAATTCAATTTGGACCGTTTCAGACAGGTCCGTCCCCACTTTGCCACCACACGGTCCACACCCCACACCTTCACCTTCCCCGCGCCTGCCCAGGCCTCCGCCGCCCCCACCGTGCCACCGCACCCCACACCTTCCCTCGCACCTGCCCAACCCCCCGCCGCCCCAACTCCCCGCCGCAACTCCCCCTCGCACCGCTTCCTCACCTCCCTGCAGCAACTGCCCCTCGTGCCACCTCCAACGCCACCTCCACACCTCCCCCTCGCGATTGCCACACCTCCTCCCCTAGCGCCTCACCCTTCTCTCACCTGCCGCGACTCGCCCCCTGATCCCCGCACCCACCCACCTCCTGCCAACCTTCCTTCCTTCCAACCTCCTCCCTGATCCCACGCACAGTGCACCGCCTCCCCACCTCCTTGCATGCCACATCCCCTCCTTGCACCAAAGGCTTCTCTTCACCTCTTTTGTCACCACTCCATCCTGTTGATTTCACGGTTCCACCATGATTTGAGGTCAATTCCCTCTGATTGATGCCATGCAAAGCACCGATTTGTAGAAATTTTGGCTGATTTCGTGTTTACTTCATTGTGAATAATTCTTGGTTGTGGTTTAGGGTTAGCTGAGATGGACGGTGGGGGAGCCATTCGTAGGGGCCAACAAATCTGGCGGTGGCGATGGCGTGGTGAGGACCACGGCGGCGGTGGCATCAGCTCTGATGAGGGATGTAAAAGAACTGTTTGATTCGCACTCATGTCCTGAAGCACCATCAGGCAACGTTGCTCATTATGGTAGATTTTTTTTTTGTTTCATTTCAGAGGATGTGTGTTTTCTTTGTTCCTGAAATGACAGCCGTGTGCTGTGTAGGATGAGGTGGATGTGCTGCACAAGGAGCTCATCCATGAATGTGAAAAGTGTGGCGAGATATTCAAGAAGTTGGCCCATATAAAGCAACATGTTGAGCACAACAAGTATATCTGGAAAAGGATGCCATCCTTCCATATATTCCAAATGTTCATCTGTGTGATTCTATATCAGAAAATCAATGCAATCATGTTACCTTTTTGTAGCCTTTGACGGTTATTTATAGCTGCATGCGAAATTATTGCCTCTCTTAGGCTTATATATGTTTTTTTTACCTCTATTCCGCTAATATCCCCATATCCCATTGATTGTCCCATTATCTCATTTAATTACTCATTCTTTTGTTCACATGTAACTAATGAAAAATATGAAAAAACAAGGGTCTACAATCAGGGAAGTGGTTCACTAAATCTGTCACAAATATAACACACTTTTTTTAATATTTATCATGTATATTTTATTAATTGCTGAATTCCTCGAAATCATTAAATACAAGTAAGTATTCTAATGTTGTATTCCAATTTTTTTCCTTTGAATCTTTAGGGTGCTTATACAAATCCTGCAGCTATGTAGTCCCATTGGCTCCCATTTGGTTAGTAAGTGATAATTCTTATTTTTCTATTATCTTGGCAGAAAACTGGCAAGATGGTGCAACAGCTGTATGTGTTTGGATCTTGGGACAGATGGTAAGTATAAAGTACTCTAAAAATGTTTTTTCATAACTACATGACAATGCAGTGCATTGAGGTTAACCATTTTATGCTGTGGATGGAGTTTATACTAATATGTTGTGTATTTACAGTGGTATGTTTTCTCTGCTCGGACCATGTTTAATTGGAAAATCTGAGTTGTCTTGTGCCGAGGCTCACTTTGTCATCGTCAAAATCCTTGACTAACAGCTGCTCTATCAGATACTTACCTAGGCTTTCTCTATCCTTCCACTCATGTTTCCTGCTTTCTTATTCTCAATGTTCATTGTTATGCTCTTGACTTCTCAATGTTGCAGGACTTTGTATGACTTCGTAGACAGTTACCTACATTTGAAGCAGATCAGTAGTCTTCTGCCCACACTGGTGAGCTCAAAAAATTTATTTTCATTTGATTCAAACATTTGCATATCCAAGAGCTTGAGAGAGATAGCATGATTTATTTATTCTTTGATAAAAATGATAAAAGAATCATAGCTATTGTGTATGTTGCCCTTCATGTTTATGGAATTTAATTGCTATTTTAGTAGTATAATTTTTCCAAGCGTAAAAATCCATCCTAATATTTGCGTTGATTTAGTATTGCAATAGGACCTTGCTCCAATAATTGAGACAACAATTGGAATTATAGACAACATTGGTGGTCATATTGTGTTCTTTTGATCACTGTTGCTGAACAGTTTGGTGAACTTGTTGTACGTTTTCGCCTTTGTTTTTAGCCATGGATATGTTATCATGAATATATAATTTACTTATCAATTCCTGCAGCAATGCTGAGAGGAAGGATCCATAGCTTACACCATCTCTCTTTCTTTCTCTGGATATATTTTAGTCATTTTCCCTAATATAGTAATATGTAATTTTGTGGGTTGCAAGCTCTTCAGACTCAAGCCACCAGATCTGCAACATCACAAATCAATCTCTGATTGGCTCCCATCTGCAGGTATGCCATCCAGACTTGATTTTCTCTCCTATGATATTTTCCATCAATTAATTTCTTTATTATTATTAAATGAATATTTTTCCTTACAGGATTGTATTACTGTTGTACTGTAGTGTTTTAGACATCAAGAGTATTGCTATTGCATAATTTAGTGCATCTTGATTTATTAGCGTAAGGTTGAAAAAATGTTTATTTAGTCATTGGGAAATTGCATTAGCTGCAATGGCAAAGGTGAATCGGTTCAGAGCATGTGTCCCTCTCTCAACTGTGCTGTCATCTTAGTCACTTTGGTTTGTCAACGGCTTCATTTTTTTATACATCCATCAGACCATGATTTTACTGCACACTTTGTTGATTATCACTTTATAAATTGTTTCTTGCCACACTGCAATATTGCATTGTTGCTTTACTTTTGGTCAAGTATATTACCATGCCAACAGTTTTGTTAGTCCGCAACATTATTACTAATGAGAATGAAAAAAATCAGTATGTCGTCAGTTATTGCTCTAGTAAACTAATCACAAAGGCATCATAGCTCTTTTATCTCATGCATCTTCCTTTTTGGAATTAACATATCTGCCCATCAAGACACTGAACTCTGCAACTCTTCGATTTCAGTCCCAATTAAGATTATACGATTTCTTCTGCATACTTATAGGTTTATTTTGTTACTTTCAGAGAAAAAAAAAGTGTATTGTGGCTACTTGCTGTGATTCACGATTTGCCAATTTTTCTTTGCACTAATTCCTCTTTATATTTATAGGTTCATTCTTATACTTTCAGGGGAAAAAATTGATTTGGCTGCTTC